>JAAGNO010015483.1:4789-33752 GCA_033439905.1 Ceryle rudis
CAAGGGGTGTCTGTAAGTGCCTCTTGAAAATGCATTTCTTTGTTAAATCATCTGGTCTGGCTCTGTTCTGTATCACTCCTTTGTTAAGTCAACATCTGTTACTTATCTTGTCTTCTGAAAACTGTAGCTAGACAGGGAACTGCCTAAATGATGCAGTAATTCCCTGCTATCTGTGATCATTTAAAGGAAGAGTTGCACCACATGGAAAGAGCATGAGAATAGAAGGCAGAATGGAAATGAGCTCACAGTGAGAGAGATTTTTGACTGCATCTATGTAGAGAAGAAATTTCCCACTGTTTTACATAGAGACCAGACCCAGGAGCTGCATAATAATAGCTGGGTTAGGAAGTTATTCTCCTACAATGCCCTATGTATGGGGAAAATACAGTATATATCCAAGTGGGTTTGTACTGAAAATAAGAAATACAAGTTGTTATACAGAGAAAAAATAATAATAAATATTAATGTCAGTAATAGTTTGAGAGGAATAAAAAAGTATAGATTTTTGTACCTAGAACCATTTAATGCAAATGTGCTAAAAATCTTCATTCTCTTCTCCACTTTTACTTCAGAATCATTTTAATTTCTCTACTCTTCATTTATTGCTATGCAACTAAGAAAAGAATTAAGCTTCATGTTATGAATCAGGTTTCATAAAAATAGCAATTTAGTAATCGTACACCTACTAATTTTGCAATGTTTTTGTCAAAAGAACAAAGCCATGTCTCTGAGTGATGATAACATCTTGAAGAGATATGATAACATCATGAAAGAAGATAACATCTTTTCTTATGTATGATTGCTAGACAAGCTGTATTTAACCAGTGGCTTGAATGACACTTAAAGATGCACACTTACAAAGTCCTAACAAGTTACTTATGTTTGTCACATACACTGACACTTAATCATTTCAAATATTAGTATGATTATTCAGTTACTTTAGATCCTTGGAAAGAAGAATACGACAACTTCTTATAGAAAAGTGCATATGAGAGGATAATTTACTTAAAATAATAACCCTTTTATAAATCACTTCAACAAATTTGGTCATTTCATATTTCTTAAAGTCTCCTCTTTATCAAAAGCAAGAATATATTCTGGGTATTCCTTCTCTATCATAACTTAGAACTACCCCATCAGACCGCTTTGCAGGCAGTAGCATGGTGTTGACGACAGTTTCTTCTTCTTCCACAAGCAGATGTAGGAGACCAGCAAAAGGAGAAGGAGCCTTGACTCCCTTCCCCATCAGTCTAAATGAGCCTGTTCTGACTATTTATTTATCTGAGCCAGAGATAATAAAGATCCACATTGAGACTTTAAGGGTATAAAACACGTCCCCTGAGGATCTCTGTTTAGATGGGTTTGAAGCTATCAAGCCTTTTGTTTGTCTTTTATGGCAATGACAAGACAGAAGCTTGTCATTGGGCAATAAAATTCACTTAATAAATAAAATTCAGGCAAGATACGTGTCATTAAAAGTAGAACTGGAAACATTCTTTACAATTTTACAGGTACAAAATCTGGAAATACTACTTAGCTTGGCTAAGGAGACAATCCTTACTTGAACCAACTTTGAGGTCACTGATTAAAAGAACTGTAAAATGCTAAATATGACCTTAAATTCAAACAAAGTTTATAAAATATTTCTGTTTTGTTTAGAAAGATTTAATACAAAGCTCATAAACTAGTTCTATTTTCTTAGTTGCTTTGTCATATCTCTTAGATAGTGCAGAAATTATCTGAACCAGCTTTTAATCTTAACCTTCCTCATTTAAGTCATCTTGTTAGTTTTCAAGACACTAAATGTATAAGTACCAGCTGAAATTATAAGATAGAGCAAGTCACTATTGTCACATACAGTAATCAAGAGATTGCTATAGACATGAGAGTCACTAATATATGTTCAGCCATTATATTTTCAAAGCATAAGAAATATTAAAATGAGTGATTACCAATTTTAAAGCTTCCATTAATGATCCCCACTAAAGAAGCTGGAATATAAAAATGTTTATCTGTGTGTACATGCTGTTCATGTAAGCACCAGACATCATTTTTCCAACAAATGCAAGGGATAGTGCCAGCAGAAATACCTAGGAAGAAAAGAGAACACCACATTCAAAAATAAAAATTAAATATTTAGCAATATTCCATGGTTATTTTCCCCATCAAATGTGTGCTTCCAGGTAAAACAAGTAAACAGTTCTGTTCCTCTGATTGGTGTGTAAATTCCATCACCTATCCTTGTCCACAAAGTTATGGTTTCACTATACCAAAAAAATAAATAAAATAAATTTTGTTCTTCACCTGCTCCCATTCACTAAGACTTTCTTCAGAAATTTTAAGCCCCAGTTTCCCCAGCAAAAACAGGTGCAGCACGACCTCTCTCACCGTGTGTCTGCTGCAAGATTGCCATCTGCAGGACTGAATAACGTCTGCAGCCAGACCAGGATGAAAAGACCTTCGCACCCTTTGCTCAGCTGAATGACAAATTACTTGCAGAACTAAAATTGGTTCCTTTGATCATATTAATTGATTGGGTATTTGCTCTCCCATCTCAGTATTGGTCATGAGCCCAGAACAAGTAATTTCAAACAGAAGGACTAAGTAGTTTGTCCTTTCAACAAGAATCTAGTAGCAACTGACTGTTAAAAATATAAATATGAATATATGCAGTACTATTCAAATCCCTTTAATTATAGAGTTCTTACTAAACAGTATTTATGAAATGAAATCAATAGTATTTTTAAATACATCTGCTGCAAACATTAAAAAGCATAAATAATGTATTTGGGCTTAGAAGTACTACCAAAACCAAGCTATTTTATAACATTTTATAGCACTCTTGACAACTTGAATAGTCTAGGATATATTAACAACCAATTTTTACTGTCATATCATAATCAGTAAGACTCATTTCAGAGATTTAAGAAGGAATAGTAAACATGTCAGACTAGGGGGATTATACAAATTCAGAGATGAAGCTTCAGAGGGGCAATCAACCATTTCTCAAACACATCAGAAAGTGTAAAGTTCAGGGACATAAAAAACAACACGATTGCTTACCAGTTTGCTTGACCTTGGTTAAGGCATTAAGGAAAAGGAAAGAAACAGTTTAATCATTCATTTAGTCTAGATTGTAGCTTCTACCAAACTACTATAAATACAAGCAATTACAGTTGTGTATTCATACAAAATTGCTAAAATATTTCTGTACCTTCAGCTTGGAAATGCAGCAGAATTTGTCCCCTGCATGTGGCTTCTCAGCTTCCTTCATGTCACCTTTTTTAATTGATCCTGGTGTCTATTTCCAACTCTGTCCAATGATCCCATTACAGTGTTGAAAAAGATGAAAGAAAAAAATAAATGGTTTTGTTCCATGTTTGCAATAAATCAGATTCCTTCTAAATATTTGATAATTGAGCACCTTCCTTAAATAACTGCAAACTGGATTCCAAGAGAACTGGATGCCATCAAAAGCTACAAGCCTATACACTTCATTCTAATAAAGAAAATTTGACACGTGAATACCAATAATATAAAAGCTAGCAATTTTTCCTCAGGTACTGAATGCTGTCAGCAGCATACAACCAGTAACCAAAGAACAGAATAAAAAGACATTTTGAGGGCAAGACAGTTTGACTTTAATACAGCTTTTCAGCTCCCTTCACAAGCATTTGGTACTGACCACTGTGGGAGATAGGACTATGAAGACCATCATGTTGGGCTGACATATACCTGTATCCGTGGTCTTTATTTATTATGCCTGGCCTTGCTCTCCATAAAAAGGACATCTAGTTCTGCTCTGCGTGTCCTCTTGAGCCCTCCTGTCTTCTGCTGGCATCAATGTAAATTTGTTAAATTTCATAGAAGCTGTATTGTAGATCAAATTGCCATCAAAATTAGGAGAAAAAGTAAATCCAAAACCACCAAACTTAAGTTCTAAATTAAAGCAAAACAGACTCCATTCTGTTTCCCCTCCCAAGAGCTGCAAAAGCATCTCTCTTTTAGTCATCTCCATCTCGACTTGATGGTGAGACCTTCTGGTAGTGCTAAGCCACCTGCTTTCTTACACATTTTTTCCCAAAAATGTGTACAAAGAAGGAGCAATATATTCCAGGGACTTGAAATATACTTACTGTAAGAGCCCCTACACATCTGAGAGTTAAACAGGGAGAACAGCAGTTTAAATAAGATTTCTCTCTTAGGACTGCCACAAAGTGGTGTTATTCAATACAGTTCTCTCTGCCCGATGGGGTAAGCTGAAGGAAAACAGAGCAAGTCAGAGCCCTACCTTATAGTCACGATGGATATAGGCTAATTTCCTCTTTTTTGTCTCGGGTACACATTCCAAGTGTGATCTTCCTGCACCTGCTCTTCTCTGTTTTCCAATACATGGAGCCACCTCTGCAAAGCAAACTGTCCTTGACAAGCCCACAGATAGGACTGAGTTGCCCTTCACATTCTTCAACCCTCTCAGACAATCTTTTCAAACACTACTTTCTACAACAATGTTAATCCTCTCAACCATCTTAACTAACTCAAATCCTCTTAACTAACTTGATTCCTAGCAAATTCATGGACATTAACTCCTACAGCTACCTCCTCATTTTCAGCCTCTAAAAGTGCCATGCATTGTTATAGCATTCCTGGAAATACTTCACAATTAAATGTAGGTGGTCAGCAACTCAGATAATTAACTATTGTTAAACTACTGTATAAATAGTTTGCATTTCTGCTTTGCTTAAAGATGCTTACACAAACTGTTCAGTCACTGTACTAAACCGTGCTTATACAGCTTTGCACTTTCTTTGCAATCTGTCATAAAAAAAAAAATCATATCCCAGGGAATCATTCATGCCTTATCTTAATACTGCTTTCTTCAGGTTTTAGTCCACCAGCAATGCTAAAAGGTGAGCCACAGAACAAAGATTGCAGTCCTACATATGTCTTCTGTTCCTAGGAACTGGCATTGGGATTCTGTACCTTACTATATGAGTCCCTGCATTTTACTGACATACACAGAGAACATCTGGCTGATTACAGGTTTTCTTTTCTGGTGCTAAAAGAAACCAGCCAGCAACTTCTGTCGAAGTTTCTCTTGGGGCATCAGAAACATCATACAGCCCCTGATACAATTACAGTTGACAAAATGGGAATGTTTGCCTTTACTTATTATTACCTTCCTTGAAAACATAAATTATGGTAGATAAAATGCATTTCAATTTTTTTTTTTTTTTTTTTTTTTTAACTGGGAAGATTGTTAATTGAATAACAAAATAGACAGAATTATTATTTCCAGCTATGTTCCTGAGGTTGCTTTCCCCAGCATTAAAGTATTTTTTGGTCATACTTGGTCAAATGGAACTGAAGCAAGCACAGACTAACAACCTTGATTATTAAAGAAATACAGGTGCATAACCCACTCAGTTCAGGTGCATTTACATTACATTTTAAATCTTGGTTAGAACTCACACTACCATTTTTGTGCCTAAAGATAAACCAACAGCGATGCCACCTTCATCTCACATCTCTGTGATCTCCATTATACATTCCTATTTCTTACCCTGTTTCCACTCTGTGGCTCTCTAAATTCTTCTGCAAACCTCTTTAACTCATTAAACAGGCATAATTTTAATACAGAAAAAAGGTAGCTTTCCAACTAGTGAGCTGATTTGGCCCACAGAATGGTTCAACAAGCATCAGACCCACATCAGCAAAAGAGCAGGAAAGTAGAGCCAAGAATATGAGCAGAGAATGGGGGTGAAAGCAGAGTAGGAAAGGATGAAGAGTGAAACCTCCCCATCTGAGCACCAGTGATATATCACCTCAAATATTTGTGTAACTATGGTCTCAAGCCCTAACCTAAGTTGCCCAGGCCAGCACCAAACACAATTGGCCTCCCAGGATCATCACAGCTGTAAGGAAATTGTCTCCTTCAGTGAACATCAATCAGTACCTCTTTAGCCAACAGCAAGAGGAGAGGCAGCTTATCTTACTAGGATAGTTACATTGTGACTAAATTTTTTAACAAACCACTTGAGGAATTTGCACAGGCCAGGTGAGACTATATATTTATGCAAAAATTTGCCCTTGGGTTCTGATTCCAGATGTCATAGAAACACCTACACCTGAATCCTCCTCATAACCCTGCAATGTTCACTGAAATTTCAGGGAAGAAGTCAATAAAATCCCTCTTTAAAGGGTCTTATTCCTTCCATTTCCATGCTGAGTTAGGAACAGATTTATGGCAGGCTAATAAATTAGCGGTAACACCACAACTGCCTTCTCCAGCCAAAAAAAAAATTTCTACGGGCAACCAGACAGAGAAGTGATCAAGAGACTTGTTTCTAGAAGAAAATCACTTTACTTAGTGCACAAAGAACTGAAGTGCACATTGTGAACAGTTTTAATACAGGCTGCAGCTACAAAGCAGATGCATGAAGTACAGCTGATGTAACTTGGGCTGAATGAGGTTGGCTTAAAACCAAAGCAGATACATCCTGTGTGGATCAAAGCAGGCTTACCCAGTGTAGCTGACAATGGCAGGCAGGCTGGCTAGCATTGACAGACATAAGTTGTGACCCCTTTGTCTTACACAAACCCATAAATACATTTTATAGTTTTAAGCCACATTTCACTTTAGCTAACCTCTTTCCTTTGCGGGTGAGGAAACACTGGAACAGGCTGCCTGGAGAGCTTCTGGAGTCTCCTTTGAAGACTTTCAAAACCCACCTGAATCTGTTTCTGTGCAAACTAATCAAGGCAAACCTACTTTAGCAGAGGGGTTGGATTAGATGATCTTAAGAGGTTCCTTCAAACCCCTACCATTCTGCGATTCCATGTAACCAATAAAAAAAGGAGAACAAAAGCACACAAATATCTGGATTTAAATGTTTTCATTTAATTTAAATTCTGTAAGTTGCCTTGCCTGATTCCCAAGGGAACATCCTATTTTTAATGTAAAATGCATCTTCCATCTGGCTCAGCTTAGTCATATAGATAAATTGCTAAGTCTTGTTTTGTTTACAAACAGGATTAAAAATCATGAGGTAACCAAGCAGAGGACAATTATAGTGTCAGAATTTTAAATTAATTTATTTTTCCAGTTGCAAAAAGCATTTTGAAACCTTGTTTTACTAGGCACAGTTCAAACTGTTACTCTAATGCAATTACACTAATGTTAGACTGAGACAAAGGAAAATATTCTCACGGCAAAACAATTAGGTACTTACAGTTTTGAAAAGGTTTTCAGAAGAAATGACTGATATCGTATGCTTAAACTTTGACCTTGATTCTAAATTGTTGAAAATTAACCCAAGTATACTTACTGCAGAATTTGTGGGTTTGCCAAATGGTTTCAGCTGTGTCTTTTACTCACTCAGACATGAAAGACATGGGCTGAGTTATTTGTTAGAAAAAAAAATAAGCCCATCTCTTTCTTCCCCACCAAAAAAACACCAAGAGTTACAGCAATGCTGGATACCTCAGGATGAAGGGCTGAACCAAAAGTGGAGAAAATTACCTCAGCCCCTGAAGCACAGAGGCATAATATCACTCTTCTCAGCATCATCAGCTGCTGGTCTTCAGTGTTTCTTCTCCGTGTAACAGCCTTTCTGATCTATTTTCAAAGTAACCAAGTTTAACTACCTAGTGTATAACTGGGGTGTGGTTAATTCCAGAAGAGGGCAAAGATCCTAACAATTAGGCACTGCAACAGTCACTAGGATCACCCTTTCCTTTGGGACTTTTGTTTAATTGATGATGTTTCACCATGCAAATATGAAAGATAAAAATGCCACCTGTAGTCATATAACTGCTGTGGTTGTCCTGCAGGCTGAGGGCTGTTAGTTACTGCTTAGTAGAGGTTACAAAATCAGACAGTAGTTAGACCAAGCATAAATAGTTCTAGCTAATATGACATCAACAGTTTATGTGATTTTGATCAAACCAGGTAGACATCATGTCTGGGAATCAGTATATAAGCCTTCAAGTACTGGTGCTGAAGCAGGTTTCATCCGTGACCTTAAGTCTCTTGTTGACACTTGTGTTTGTCTCCCTCACAGAAATAACTACTAATGCACATAAATGTAAGGTCTAAAAAGTGTGGTGAGGGTGGAATTGGGATTAATAAAAGTTTCACTTTGAGCACAGACTCCAGGGCAGTGTTTCTCCCCTTTCTGAGGAAGCACCCAGCCTTCCTGAAAAATCTCCCTGGACAACCACACACCCTGTGTGGTTATGATGCTGAGGGAGGGGAAATAACACACTGGCAAGAAACTTGGCATTTTTGTTACACACTATGCTTTTCTCTCACAAATCTGCAACTCTACCACTGTACTGAAAAAGATTTTGTAGACCCTCTGTTGATGCCTTACAGAGCACCGGTGGCTGATGATCCTGGCCTGCTCAGTGCTGCACCAGAGCATGAAGTAAGGCATTTTCCCATCTTATTTCTTATAATAAATTTCAGAACTGTAAATTTCCGAGAACACATCTTCTCGGTTCTCCCACACCAGAAAACTTCTCAAGTAAAACTCTATTAACATATTATGTGAAAAGCCTCATTCTGCCTCAGAAAATATACATGTATTTCCTAACAGCTACAGCAGTGCTTTCTTTTCTCACTTCACAATGGTCTCCAAAGCACACCTGATGGCTAGTTATAGTGGGATTTTGCTTATAAAGTTTAACTAGAAATAGAAACTCTGTTTCCACTTTTGATTAGCTAAAATCTGAGGTAAGGTCTTATTTCTACTAAGATATTTTGAAGGTTTCCTTGCATTCCCTATTTTCTCCACCTACCCATTGCCACTCTCAGAAAATTAAAAAGTCCTCTGACAAAAACAGGAAGAAAATATAAAAACAGTGGTCTGCATTCTGCCACATACTGCTTTGTCTTCACAGAAGGCTGTACAATGGAAAAGCAATAGTGAACAGAGGTAGAAAAGGGCTGAGAATAAAGCTGCCTTAACTCCACGTGGCCATCCTTGCTTCAAAAAAAGTTAAAGATGATGAGGGAAAAGGACACTGTCCATCAAAATGGCAATTGTTCAACAGTGTATGTCAGCTGCAAGGCAGCATTCATTCAGGTGTTACGCGACTTTTCTGCTGTACCCATATCGTGTGCAACAGCCCTCTGAGCATGACTAAGCCTTGTTCTATGTAGGAGAAAATTCTTGGTGTCATTAGAGCACACACCTTAATTTTGCATTAAAAATACCTTAACTTCAGTATTCTAATTGTAATGGTTAGCTATGGAAATCTGACTGCAAGCATATAATCAAAAGATTTGGCTAGAAGAATGCACAGGGAATTTGATATGTGATATTTATCTTGATTAGAAATTAGGATTGTAATCTCAGTTTAGTTGTTTTTTTAACCTGTATTTAACTATTACAAGGATTTACCAGTCCTTTCTTCTTTCTCTCTCACCTTATCCATTTTTTCAGTATTTCATCTCATGACTATTAGTGGAATACATTCTACATGTATTCTATATTTTAATCCATTTCTATTTAGGGGGAGGAAACATCACAATTTTGTCTACAGAGATCCCTATTTTCAAATCTCCTTATCCATCATAATTATTTAAAAGAGAGCTCCTGAGATGCATGCAAGTATTTTCAGTATCTACAGGAAATAGGAAAATGAGTGAAATAAAAGCCATTGTCTGAGGGTTTAATTAATTATTAAATAAATAATCATTAAATAAACTTTGATGAGAAAGAAAGTCATAATAACATCACACACAGAACTGGGTAATTCTACAGTCTCAGCGGCAATATTTTGTTCATAGATAATTTCTGCTCAGGGTGAGTAAGGTTGCGGATTCAGACCCAGCAAAGAACCGTAAATTAGAAAAAAATGGAAAGCAAAAGTTCCAGTCAAACAAACGCCTCCTCATAGAAGGCACTTAACAATTTGCCTTACATACATATGTCCATATCAGAAAAAAATAACCCAGGTGGCAGTTTAAGTGATTTATAATTTGTGCCTACTATCATATGATTTTCTAGCTCCACTTTAGAGAACTTTGCTTTTAAAATTTCCCCTAGAATTCATCATCGATAATATGCATTTTAGAAACTGAAGACAAATAAGTGCGCTCTTTTCTCTTGACAAGAAAAAATAGTAAAGGGGAAGAAGAAGAAAAGTAAATATCTTTTTAAAAGCTGAAGTACCTCTTCAGGATGATGGCTTTAATTATTGCATGCAAAGGCTTATCTCAACTGACTTTTGAGATTTAAATGCCTTTTTACAAAGATTCATATTACCAGAAAAGATTTATATATAACACTCAATTCTGGTCAAGTCATATTGGCATATTTGCAAAGTGCCTTAAAGTAGCAATATATGTGCTGATTGTTCACAAAAGTCAAAATAATTTCACTCACTGATGTGCTGAAGTATGAACTGAGTTTATCTTTAAAAGCAAAATGAAGAAATAGATGTTTCAAGGGCATGTTCCTTTGGACACATGAACACACACTATTAAGAGTTTTCCCAAGGACTGTCTACATTCAGACCTACTCTCTGCTGCTCTACTTTTCTGTAGTACCACAAGAAAGCTGGGATTGGAATGATATCAATCTTTGCTTCATGGAGAAAGTATCTTAGAGACTTCTTACAAATGAACAAAGGCTATGATCCATAAATTTGGCTCCACACTGCTGGAGGAAGGAAAAAGGCCTTTTACAGGGATAATGAAAGAAATAATTCCTATGAAAATAACATTCTCCCAGAAAAAATAATAAATCAAACTGAAAATAGATTTC
The DNA here is from genome assembly GCA_033439905.1 of Ceryle rudis. Classification (NCBI taxonomy): domain Eukaryota; kingdom Metazoa; phylum Chordata; class Aves; order Coraciiformes; family Cerylidae; genus Ceryle; species Ceryle rudis. The sequence continues at coordinate 15,565 of JAAGNO010015483.1, forward strand.
TTTTAAATTTTAGCTGCCTGGGACTGCTGGAGAGCTTTTATATTTTTTCAGCCTTTTTGGAAGTTGAAGGGTGTTGGGGTAACATTTTGGGGGGGGATGTTCTCAGTCTTAAAGTAGGTAATTGCACACTCTTTGCATGGTCTGTATGCATTAAAAAGTTTCTGAAAGAATACACCCATAATGTCCATACCTTGGCACTTTAGTGACTTCTGTGAATTTTCAGTGTTTGGATATGCTTAAGTGACACAGGAAAGCACCTGCTGTGTAGATCTTGAGCTTTACAACCTGCCTTTATTACAGCACACAGCCTTCCGCCGTAGCACTGGCATATTAAATGAAGGTAAGGAAACACTTCCATCCATTTGTTGGTGATCGGCAAAATGTACAAATTAAATAGGTCTCAAAAAAAAACAGGAGTAGAGATATGAAATTAATGTATGTTCACAGATGCAGTTTAATGTTCAGTAATTTTATACAAATTTCAATGCATATAGAATTTAGTATTTTTCTCTATTCTGATTAATTCATGGATAATGCAGCATTATAGAGTCTATGATGTTTTAGCATACTGAATTCCCATCTTCTTGATGGGATTTCTCCTAAAGACCAAATTTGCACCAATTTCACTACTTCCTGCATTATCACTTGAGAAACTGAGACTACAAGTATTTTTTTCTGTCTGGACAGATTTTATCTGAGGGCCACTCTAATCATCCTAATGCTTCAATATAGGGAAAATACCTTTAAAGTATCAAATGTTTGTACAGAATCAGAAGTGCCTTATTCTTAGTGAGTAGTTTTGTTGGGGATCCTCATCTAAAGTCTCACAATAAGCATTAGACGGAGTCAAATATTTCCAGAGAGTAATTTATCCCATCTTAGACAGCTGTCTAAAATAAGTGGGAGGAAATGGTCTCTGGAGGTGCTTCTTTCTTCCCTTTGATCTGAAAGACTAGAGAGCTAGCTTAGTTTAGATAACTAATTTTTAGACAGATAAAGAATAGATCAGATGACAAGTGTTTTGGTTATCTCTCCTTATGTCATTCTAGATCTTGGCCAAGGAACAGAAAAGCCTGGCAGCCAGAGGCTCCCAGCCTAAGGTCAGGACCCCCTTATAATTACTTGTTCAAGCTCACAGGAAATTCAGATGGATAAATGATGTTCTTACGGAAATCAGTAGAAATTCTAAGTAAAAAAAAAAAAAAATAAAAAAAATGCAGACTTGATGTTCAATTGTTGGTCCTAGTCTAAATGTTATATATAATGAGTTACCTACCAAAAATACAGAAGTCAGTTCGGGCCTCATTCTAAATACAATACATGATTTTGGAAACACTGAGGACTAATCAGCTCTTTCCCAGCACTGCAGTTGTAAACAATCAGGAATATAGCTAATTTGGGAAAGGCTGGAAATATGAGCTATGCCTCAGCAGAACTGAGCACTCATGTGTTCCATGTCCCATAGGACATAGCATGGCAACTCAGATAAGGATGTCGTGACACAGATTAGACTCTCATTTCCCCCATCAGTTGAGAGTTGGACCACGATTTGAGCAATGTTTAAAACATTTTTTTTTCTCAGTTGTATAGCCTGAGATCTCATTCCCTACATCAGGCTTATCAGGAGACACACTAGTACTGTTTGGGACAGTAGCATTGCAGAGCTGTAAGAGTTGACTAGCCATGCAGCTTTCAGTCAAATAGAAACTAATGGAGAGAATTTCTAACAATATCAACACAGAATTTTCTTCTCAAGGTTGCGTCCTGGTCTGGGTACACACTCCAAAAGCATCACTGCAAAGTTAAGAGACTTTGAAGAGACCAGAAAAAATGGAAACCGCACAAGACAGGCTTATTCACAACATTTTCTCACCTTTCAACTGCTCATAGAGGTCACAACACCTGCACAAAGGAAAAATCCCTTCTCAAGATACTTTGGGAACCTAGTGTCTCAGAAGACAGAGAGGAAGGATGCAAAATAAAGATATAATAACTGATCCTCTTTTATTCAAAAATATATTTATTCTGGCAGTGGTTATACTAGACTGAGTTAAATCACGGACAGCCACAAGGTCATATGGTACTGGTCAATGAAAAAGAGTAATAGGTAAGAGCTCAATCTACTCAAGTAATGTAGGGAAGCACCCATCAGTATATAACAAAGGAAGTGAAGTAGCATTTATCCCTATGCATGCAGAAAAACAGAGTGGCACGAGACCTTCTGCCTGTTTTGAGCCTGAATTCTGATCTCGTTTGGCTATCCAGTAAGTTTTCCTTTCCTCTCACCTCAACAGAGTGCATGTAACCTTCAGACTAAAGTTTCAGATCGGTCTCCCATCCTTGACTCTGCCATCAACTCTGTGCATCCCCCTTAACTCATTATCATCTCATTTTTTCCCCTGTAACACAAGAACACTAAATAGTCATTTATAGCAAGCATTCGGATCAATACATTAGAGATAATATTGTCTGTGTGCAAAGCATTAATTGTTATCTGTTTTCATATTTATTCATTTAAACTAGTGAGACTGTTGTAACAGTTTTTCTCTTAAGAAAGCAGTTTATCACATTGATTTTCAATTGTATGGATTTGTGAGTCTAGCTTCTGTTTTAGTAAAACAGGTGCATTTCTTCCAGCCTTGTGGCAAACTTTACAAGACATAAAATCCTTTATTCTTCATAAAATTTGACACAAAGCTGGAAGACATTCTGTTACACAAACTTCTATTTTAAAATGTTAGAGAACATAGATGTTTGAATTGTCAAAACAACTTCTCAGAATACATAACCTATGTAAAAAAACAAAAGGTGGTAAACCTTATTTTGGGGCAGTACCTCCTTTTTAAAGTACAAAGAGATTTCTTGTGTGCTCAGGTCATCAGCTTTCCACTAACCAGGCATATTGTCTCATGAACATACTTTGAGTTAAAGGAACAAATGTACTATAGGTTGACTGGCATTTCAAAGGCTTGAAAGTCTCTCTGGAGTCTTTTTCTCTAAAAAAAATGACATTAACTATGATTCATCAGTCAGTGGTTTATGTAACCCGAGAGCATTTCACTTTCGCTATCCATCAAGTCCTCAAGTTTTTTGGTGTGTGATAATCTGCTTTCTGTGCAGAGCTATCATCAGGCCAGATACTGGTTACTAGTAAATGTAAAAAAAAAAAGGTGATATTCCTGGCCTTTCTATGTATGCTTTACATAGGGATGTTTTCTAAGAGAGTTCAGTTCTAAAAGATATGAAACATCCAAGTGGAAGCTACAGGATCATGAGTAAACTTTTGTTACTCATAGCTATGTAGTAGTACTCGTAGTAGTAAACTTTCGGCACCTATCTATGCACCTACCTGTGAGCATGGTTTTCTAGTTACAAACACCTCATTTTTAAAATGTGGAAAATTTTCACAGGATCCCCCAAAACAGGCAATCTTGCACAGAAAGGTTTAACTTGCATTAGTCATCCTCATTTGACAATGGAAATTAAAGAATTCACTTCAAATAACAGTCTACATTTAAGACTTCCTAATGAAAAAACACCTTACCTCTATGATAACAGTTTTTATGGTTCTTTTAACAGTTTACTCAACTGCTACAGACTACTATGAGTATTATAAAAGGCAACAGGTTGATATATGACCTAGAGCAGTGGGCTGTTATGATCCATAACACCACGGAGAAGATTATGACTGTTTATAACAACTGCTTATAACATAATTTAAGAATGTGTTAAGCCTGCATTGACATGAAATTGTATAAAATACGTTGATGTGAAATTATATATGACATTGCAACATTCTTCTCTTTTTAACACAATACCAATAAGTATGAAGTATGTCAATGTGATAGTTCTCTAAAATGAAACAGCCCATGGGAATGCATCAGGAAGGGGTACCGGGCCTCCATGAAAAGCAACAAAATCAGGCCTACAGTCACTAGAATCATAGTCACTAGCCAAAGGTCTAGCCCTCCAGCTGGAAATGCGTAAGAATCCTGTAAATCAAGAAAAAAACCCAAACCGAACCAAACCCACACACAAAAATAAATTATCCCAAACAAACAAATAAACAAAAACCACACACACACACCCAAAAATCACCAAGCCCATCAATCTAGACAATAGTTTCTAAAATAGAAAAGACTCAGAAGTCAAAAGCAGAGCTTAAGATACCCATTATAAATAAACAGTATATACTCAAATCCCATAGATTTTAAAGACACTTGTCCTGAAGTATGCGCTTTTCTGCTTCTCTACACAGGGTTCTTTTCTGAATTGAATGCTGCAGTATGATGACTTTTCAGCTTTGTCTCATTGAAGCTGCAGCATTCATTGGCACAGTATGTGTTAATATTAAATTATTTCAATATTGTAATAGGAAAAGTAAATGGAAATTGAAAAAAGAAAAAAAGGAAGTTTCCAGAGCTTCATGGGGTTTTTTTGCTTTGCAATAATACAGTGCCTTCCATTTTCCACAGAGTATTTGGTTCGATAGGCTTTTATTGCAGAAAACATCACCTTTTGAATCAGCCATGTCACTTGTAGCTCCTAAAGTATGTATTTGCGAGAGCTCACATTTAAATACTGACTTTTCCATACCATTCATGTTTTCTGTTATCAGTTACAATCTCAGCCAAAGCTGAAGTGGTTGCTAAACGGATGGTTGCTAAACAGCAATATTTAGTGCAAAAGACATTACCATAACAGAGTGAAAAAACCACTAATTATTTTTCAGATACATGTGCTGAAGTCCTAATGAATTTTCAATGATTTCTTACAATAGAGAAACAATTTCATGTACTGATTGACGTTCCCTGTGCTTATCAAAATCTTTCTCATCTCCAGTTACAATGAAAAGGTCAGGTCTTGCACTCACATGTACAATAATCCATGTCTACAGTAAAAGCAGCCCTACTGCACTTCTCACTGAAGAAGGGCTATCTCATCTTGCAGCCACATATGCTGACATACCATAAATAAGTTAATTTATGTTTCATGGTATTGTCAACGTAAATCCACCCACGTAAGCTAGTACGCCACATTTGCCCTTAGTGAAAAATTATTCCTAACATGACTGATTTTCAGTTCAGCACAACTCTCCTTTTTAAACAGCAGAGAAAATGCCACTATTAATAGCAGAGCTGTCAAGACAGCATCATCTAAACGACTCAGAGTGTTTCAAGACAAAGCTAGATTGTCATTCTCTTGCTGCAGTTTGCAGAGGGGGAAAAAAAAAAAAAAAAGAAAAAAAAAAAGTGAGATAGTTTAAAAGAAAACTTAGTTAAAACTTATGCACTGGATCGGGTAGGAAGGGATGACATGATTCTCCGTAGATTTCTTTTGAAAACCAGCAGTTTCTCTTACTGCTGAATGGTTCCACTTGCTCTGTACTTAGTAGTGATTCACATCCACTGAAATAAGTCTGGGGAGCACAAAAGGGTGGTTCCTGGTCTCACTTTATCTTCTACAGATGTCTGTGCTCTTTATAAGATGCTGGGGTAGGGAAGAGGGGGTGGAGAGTTCTCACAGTTACACTTAGTAAATCAGAAACAGCACTTCTACACACACCTAATTCCTTAATCTCTTTTCCCCCTTACAAGAGCATTCAGGGAGACCTGTCTGCACATTCAGTAGCAATATAGTCACTCTGGACTCTTCTGCGAGGAGAGACCTCTGCAGTGAGCCAGGATGTGGATTTACAATGCACTGACACTGTAAGGAAACAGCCTTCAAGTAAATCCCTCCTTTTAGCAAAATTATTTGTTCTTTGAAGTAAAGCTATGAGGCTGCATGTTATAGGACCCCATGTACTACTGTAGCAGGGGTATGTATACATTACATCAATATAATCGAAAGCTGAATACCTTTTTATAGATGAATTCTTATAGAGAGTGACTTTAGAGAATGATCATCACAGGAAGCAAGGGATGGCTTAAATTACCAGAAAGGAAGACTAGTAGTAATATTTCATACTACCAGTTTACCATTAGCACTGTCTAGAGCCCCTTTAAGTGACATTGATAACCAAAGGAGAGTTCTGGTTTTGGTTATACTTCTGGAGGCAGATTGCATAAGAGACAGGGAAAAAGAAAAACAAGAATTTAAACCTTCTGTTGTATTCAAAGGTAAATTGTTGGATGCAAGCCAGTAGAAGCCATGCAATTAACATTCTATAAACTGCAAGTGCAAATGGTATTAGAAACTCTGACTCATCAGTCACCGTGCTGCTAGTTGTGACTTCTCTGATCTAAACATGGGGTTTAATCCTCTTGTTTGGGACATTCCCAGCTATATGTATATATATAACTGATTCAGCACAAACTGTTCATTCTCAGAGCAACCATTAGAAATAGCCCTTTGAGGTTACATCATTGTTATGTCAATGGTGTGAGCTGAGTAGCTGAGTTTTTATTAGTGCCAAAATGGCCCACACCAAATAGGAGTAACAAAGAAAGCAGTGCCAGCAAAAGCATATTTGATAAAAAAATACTTGAACGAAGCAGATACACGTAGCTTAAATGCTAACAGTAGCAAATTACGGCTCCACACACCAGAACATACAAACACTATAGTATTCATCAACACAGTACCAGGCAAGAAATATTGAGAAGAGACTATTATAGACAAAACTTACAGACTTTGGCATTCAAAGGTAAAAATTTAGGGAACAATCTAGGTTCCTAATAAGAGGTGTCTAGTGTAGTTTTAGACTCCCTCTGATGTTCCACTTAATCTGCATTTGCTACAACAGTGTCCTACTAGACAGAATCATTCATGTCAGCCCTGGATATCCTAGGATATCTAAAATGATATTAAAAAAATATGTTTAGGCACCTGATTTACTCCTCTAATTTCAGATTTGGCCATTTGACCACAAGGCACTTAGACTTTTTCAGATATGCTGACTCTATCAAGGAAATATTTTTTTTATATACTTTTGGTTCAAAGGTTGATTCAGACTTATTTGACAGGAAGAAAAGGTTAATAGAATTGTTATAAAAATGAAACAATTTTATCAGATCACATGAAACATTCTGCTCAATGTATAATAGCTACAAGATGTGACACATGCACCATTCTGTTTCATTACTGGTAATACTTACACTGATGCATATTAATGCTGCTCTTATGATTACTGGTTTATTGAAAAAAAATGAACTATGCTCATTTCAGTTTAAGGCCTAAAGCTTTTTCTTTTCTATTACGATACAACAGGAAAACTAAACCATGAGTTATTTGCACACTTACAGTTCCTGGTAACTGAGGAACAGCGTAATTTACTGGAGATATTGACCTTACACAGCAGAACAGCACCTGGTAAAGTGCATGCAATAGGTAAATGTGGCTTTTTGTCACTCTCACAAATGGAAAGAGACATCCATTACCAAAAGGCTTAATGTGCGTTATTAATGTTATTAAGCAAATGTGGAACTCAGAAATTGGAGGCCGTTAAAAGTGGGAAACAGCTGACCAGCAGGTGTCAAGAATAGCCTAAGAAAAAGGTAAATATGAGAGAGGGAGACAACCTTAAATGTTAGGGAACTGAGCACATAAGAGAGTTAAAGCACCCCAATGGAATTCATTTCACATACATTTAGACACCTACAGTGTAAACATCTATATCTGAGCAAATCACCCAAGGCTGTTTTTATAGTCAAAAAAGAAGAAATGGGCTATTTTAAACTTCTGCATTAGACACAGGCACAAGAATGGTCTCTCTATTCATCTCACATTTAGTCAGATAAATCCCGCTCCCCAGTACATAAAAACAACACCCTCGACACAAGGCTGGTTCCTTATTCCTCTGCTGCCAGTATATTACTGGGCAGAGCATGTTCATCATCTTGCAACTCAAGACATTTATGTAGGTAGTTTCCAGAGGGAACCAGGACATCAACATACCATATCTTCTGATTTTTATAAACCTCATCTCTGGTGTCCCCTAACCCTCATATAGGCACAACACTTTAGGCAAATCTTCTCATACAGTCTTAAACACCAGTGTAAATATGGAAAATTACAATTTAATTACTCAAGGTAGAATTGGTCATGGGTTTCTTTACCAAGAATACTTGATTTGTGCCTTAGGCTGATAACGTTTGTTATTCACAGCAATAAAGGGTTTTGTTTTTTTCTAAAATTAAGGTTAAAGAATTTTTTTCAGTGATAAAAATAGCTTTCTAACCACTTCATTAATTGGTACTAACTGCACAGTATTTAGTGCCAGGTTCATGAAATTGGAGCTGTCAAAGAGATTCCACAATTTCATATTCCACTCTTGTTTGTGTAGGAAAACAGAACTCCTGTTCAAGAACTTGTGACAGAAACCATAATACCTTATTTTTTTAACATTACATCTAATAGCTGGGTAGGCTTCTTGCTGGCTCTGCCAAAATGCTTTGTGGCCCAGGAGGCAGGCAATGGCGCTGCAACATAAGCCCAGTGTCATTTCTACAATGCACTCAAGAATAAGCCTTTCTCTTCCTCCCTCAAAGCATTAGAGGCTCCCCAAGGCCCTTTGCAGGACAGATGGAATTGGGATTTGGGACCATATTTCTTTGAAAAGCCTGCTTCACTTTTCTTATGTCAACCCACAGCTTGACTGAAGCTTGACACAGCAACCATTCACTTAGATGCCTCAAAACCTAACAGATTCTGAATATTCAGCCCAGTCTTTTGAGATCTTAGATGCAAACTGCTTCTGATCTATCCATTGCTTTTCGGGAGTTGAAATAGCAGGAGTTTGCCTTTTCACAAGAGCTGAGCATATACACCACTACTGAGTGTCAGTGGGACGCAGATCTCTTCCCACCCCAGAAGAAGTGCACCAAGGCATCTTCAAGTTCAATATTCAAGTAATGAATATTGGCTGGTGTCAATCACTAGCCAGTTTAGATGCACAATTCCTTTTTTAGCACAATTCTATCTCTGTAAATTTGGTCTAATCATGCCTTTATTTCAAAGGAATGAAAGTGCTACAGTACAAAAAACACCAGAATGTAATTTCATTGTAGCCAAATGCTGCAGTGAAAATAACATCAGAAGATCCTTTGGAGAGATAAACTTGTTTCAGATACTGAACACAACAAATTGGCATGGTAATGATAAAACAACACTACTTACTTCTTTTACACTGGGACTGTCCATCCAGGGGAGGATAACAGGAATCTGGGGTAAAAATAAACAGTCTATGATACTGTCACTGAAAACAGAGAGCAAAATATCCAGAAGTAGCATCCTTCTTTAAAAAACAAAACAAAACCACAAGCAAAGCAAAACAAAACCACACACATTTTATGACTTGCTAGAATCTTACTTGCAGAGTAGCTGTTGTATCAGGTTAAGAGGCTACGATCCCAGCTAAATATTCCTTCTGTATTTGACTCAAATGGCACAGATGCTTGAAGAGAACCCACACTGGAACTTTGGCCATTTCAGTGAAAATCTGGAGTTACAGACTAAACCAACAAAAAAGGGAGCTTCCAGTTAAGGTGGTTACATTGAAGCAGTTATGAACTAATTCATGTTCTCTGGGAAGATGGAAGATGCATACAACTTCTCATCATAGAAAACTTTGCCTGGGCTTTTGTGTCAGCAACTTAAGCTCCATAAATAACTGAAAGACCTGGTTTCCAAAGGCATTTGGGCACCTAAAGGAGATTAATGAGACAGGAAAATTATTAAAAAAAACAAAACGAAACAAAACAGTTTGCTTAATTCTCACTGAAATTGGGAAAAAATGGTTCTAATCTGTGTCCTTGGAAATCTCCAATCAGGTTAATTCTTTTCACACTGGATTTAGTCTATTAAAAGCTCTATATTTTTGCCTGAACCCATACTCTTTGCACTCTAGAGAAATAAATTTGCACAGGCAGTCTTTATTCTGGCATCTCCTAGCTTTTTAATCCCAGTTTTTGCCTTCCTAAAAATATTAATTGATACAATTTTCATGCATGACACAAAGAATCTACCAGTGTTAGTAAAACATAAGATTTTACGTTCCTAACAGAATTTTCATTCATATTTATTCTTTACTGAAAAATGGACACAATTTCTACTTTATTACCCTGAATGATCACCCTGTCGATTGTTAAATTGTTCACTCTTTTCTTATTCCTCATGCAGCTTTTATATCTTCAAACATTATTTCTAATTACATACTTCTACAATAAACCTGCACAACTTTAACTATTCTATCTTTTCTAAGATACCATTTTTCTGATATTTCAGTTACTGGTGATCTGGTGTTTCATTTACTCTGGCTTTCTTTATAACTTCTGTTACCTTATTTAGTCCTTGAAAACACCCACAGGGAATATTACCTCAGCATCTTATCAGAACCATAAAATTGAGGATGGAGTTCTGATGTGCAATATGTTATTACGGTATCTTCACGAGGGCATCCTGCATATACCAGGTTAATATTTACTGATGTGCTAATGTAATAATGACCTATCTGCCTCTGCTTCTCTCCGGGGTACTTTCTATCTATAGGGATGGGAATTAACGACAGTCTCTTTGTGCTGCCTGATGTCAGAGCTGAGAAAGGTGTGAAGGGTATATAAGAGCCGTATTACTTGTCAGCAAGGAACAGGGAAAAGGGATACTCCAGAGCTAGATGCAAGCGTGGAATTGTTGCGTGCACACTTCTTGCTAACACAGGCGTGCTTCTTCAGTTACCTCCTTGACCACTAAAAGGTAAACAATTTCCTTTTTTCTTGCTTAAGATGCAGTGCAGCAGATGTGCTTTCAGAAAAGCACAATACTTTTCATTATTAATCAACAGCAATTTTCAGGAAAAGGCTAAGATAACTTCAAGGTAAATTGCAACTGGGACCAGGATTTGAGACTGAGACATGTTGGAAAATGAAAACTGGAGATAAAGGAAAGGATTTAAACTACTACATGGAAAATTAACATTTACTGTTGAGAGCTATCTGTATGAAACTGCATTGTGTCATTAAACTTAGGGGATCATTTTTTTTTACTCTAGCATGCAAAAAAGACTAGCTGCTGTTATTTAGGACAGAATGGGCATCAGTAATAGGATACACTGAAGAGTATTTGGGCTTGCTTTCAGTTTTGAATCATTATTCTTTTCAGAAAGTTTGGAAGCAAAGATGTGCAACTTAAAGCTGTCAGTTTTCTTCATTGCACTTTCTGTCACTCTGAGCTGTTTGGAAGCCACACCTATTGAGAAGTGAGTAATGAATAACAGTATTTATTTCTTTTTAGGGGAAAAAATGTTCACATTATTGCATGAATTGCTTTTGTTTTCATGTCTCAAATAATATGAGGGAAAATAGAGCTATTCAATTTCACAGGGTATTTTATTGTTGTTTAAAGCTTACTATCTGTGGCTGATGATCTATCTGATGGTCCTTCCAAGAGACAAGGATGGATATTGCCAGTAATGTCAAAGAATACACTCTTAGGACTTAGTGAGGAAATACCAGAACAACCAGCAGCAAAGACAAAAAGGTATTCATTTTCCTTTTTCCTTCTAGTCAAAACAGTTAGGATTAAATTATGAAGCAAACTTTCTGCCAGTGATATTCTGTTTCTTGAGACTCTTTGTGTCTGTTGTTATTCCCCAAAAGAGCTTAAAATGCCCTTCTTGTAAATACAGCCATTCTGTAAGCGTAAAGATCAAAGCATTCAAGGTAGAAAGTAAAATGCAGTAACAAAACTTGCAGCTTATTTAACCACTTTACAATTATAATACTTTCATAAATGAAAAAGGCTACAAATACGACATTACCTTGAGAAGAAATGTGTATTTTGAAAGGGCTTTCTTATTCAGGTTGGTCACATTTCCAAGCCTGAAGGGAAAAATATATATATATATATATATACACACTCTTCTTAGTAACACCAGTGGTTTGCTAGAATGGAATTATTTTATAAAAAAAACCCTATTTCCTGTAAGTAATATTTAATTACAGAGTTAAATATTGATTTCATTATAGGAAGAAGGAAAAGAAACAATTGGCTTTGATAAATTTAAGTAGCCTGAAATGTATTCATGTTTATAAATCCATAAATCCATCTTCAGGTAACTTTTTTAATTAATCAAATACCATTTTCAATTTGTACTACAAGATAAACAGCACTGAACTATTCTAAGTGTTCATCAGGCCTCTGAGTGAATTTCATTCAATGACAATTCTGTTGTGGATATATACAGGTTGTCTGTATAGTTAGTTACCTATTCATTTCTCTCTGAATTTATTTTAAGAAAAGTCATTATTATATGACAATTTGGTTATCTTCCAAAACAATAGAGACTAGGTTCTCACATTTTTACAGCTATTACTTTTTAAAAATAAAATAAAATAATAATTGTATTGCTCAAACACAAAGCATCACCTTTATGAGTGTGATACACCTTACCTGCTTTTCTGGGGCCTTGATACACAGTGTCTTACTGGGTGAACCTCTCATTGAAGCACATATTCAATAAAAGAAAACAGATGAGTGAGCTAGCAGGTATAATGGGTTCAGTCAAGCTAGACATCAGCTAGAAATATAGTAGCTATCCCATAAGGGCTGGAGTTTTAAACTTAGAGTGTCAGGGCCTTATTTTGTACCTTTAACAAAAAGGACAATTCTGCCTCCACAAAGAAATCCAGATTACCATGAGAACTAGATGCTGCTTGAACTTTATATGTTAAGGTCTTAATTAAACTCTTTTTCAAATCAACAGAAACCTCACAGAAACCTAAGGGAAGCTATAACCAGACCTATCCAACCATTCCCTTTAAATACAATTGTAAATTTAAAATACTAATTGCTTAGAAATGGCTGTCTATTTGGTGATGAAGAACAAATATAATACATACATTTCTTTCAAAATTACTATTCCGTTTGGTCTCTTAAATGAATACAAACAACTTTGTAGGAATAGATGACAGTTTAGATAATAGATTTTGTCAATCAATAGGAAAATGTACTCAATGGTAATTGTTCAGAATCTGAAACTGGGAAATTGTCACTCTTTGCAGCATTTTTTGCTGCAAAATGTTGTCTACTTCATGCTAGATCAGCATGAAGAAACCCAGGAAAATGAATAATAACTTAATAAGCAATCTCAGCAATCAAGTATTTCTGTCTGAAGGAACAACATATTGGTCTAAGAAATCTTGGGTCTGAAAACCCAAGCTCTCTCAAGCTGACCATTGTGTTGTGATTAAAAAATAAAATAAATATCTTGCTACATAAGTTCTGCATGGAGTTCTATAAATGGTCTGTCGATTCAGAACATAAAATATTCTTTTTAGATAAGAATTCTTCCATGGACACTCTTTCAAGTCTCATCCAGCAAATTATTATCTCTTGCCACAACAGGACTTTCAAGTTGCTGGTGTTTCAACAAAGATGTGGCTGGTTTTCAGTAGTGAAGAAATCTCTGTTTAGACAGAGCAAAATCTTAAATTGTACTGAAGTCAGCAGCAGTTGGCAATGCCTGCCACCTAGCATGAAATGTGGTGCAGTTGGGAGAAAGAGTCTCTGGGCTCAGTCCATGTGATGTGGACTGGAAGATTACTGTTCACTTCAGTGAGAGCAGGATATGATTCTGTGGGAACAGGAGAATGAAATAGATGTTAGTGATTGTCATGATGATAGTGATCCTCATGATATCAGCAAGAGCTCTAAATAGATTTAGAAGTTCAGCTTAAAGGTAAACATTTAGTCATTGTTTTCACTGATTGTCTTAACTATACTACCATTACAGTTTTTCTAGATGTCATAAACTGCTATGCAGTATATCAATAAAAATGACATATGACTGCTAAGGTCTTTGCATATAAATAACCCCCATCATTAAAACTGATAATAGCCTGCAGCACAAGATTTTTTTTCAGGCACAAAGTAGGAGTTAGGATTGTAATGTTCCTCTATTTGTGCACATATTAAAAGAACTCCCACATTAGCACAGCTCAAATGCCTATAAGAAGTGGCACGCTTGATTGCTCAACATTCGACTTAATCTTGGCTCTTTCTGTTTCACCTTAGTAGTCACCACCTGGAGAAACGAAAATGCAACACCGCTACATGTGTGACACAACGCTTGGCTGACTTCTTAGTTCGTTCCAGCAACAACATCGGAGCAATTTATTCACCTACAAATGTGGGGTCCAATACATATGGAAAGAGAGACACAGCTGGGCTTTTAAATAGAGAACCCCAAAACAGTGCAAAGCTTTAGAGTGTTATAGTGACTATTGATACAGTTTTCATTAGGATCTCAGTTTTTAATGTATCAATAACCTCTTGGTCATTTATTACTTGTAGAGTCCTAACAGTGCCTTGTTTTCTGTGTGTGCGTGGGTGTGGGTATGTGATGTATGTTCATCATGTCACTATGCATGTACAACGGCATGCATAGGCTATTGTTTCAACTCCATTGAGAACTCCAGAAATCTGCTTGTCAAATTCCTTTGTAAAAAAAAACCCAAAAAACAAATAAATATATATCACAATAATAAATGGAAAAGTAATTGCAACAGGTTTATTATTATTATTATTACTACTATTAAACAGATTAAAAAGATAACCATGATGTGTATGTCTTCATAGTCACAGTTTGGTAGGAGAAAAAAAATCATCTTAACTAAGACCAACAGAAATCAGAATGCTAATGTCCTAATGAAAGTAAAACAAAAGAATCTTCTGGGTTTGAAACATCTGCAGTGTCTTGTTTTGCACAGCTGAAAGAATGACTAAGATGGCTGCACTGTGCATATGATTACATACCAGTTAAATGACAGGTCTCTTTCCACCATAACGTGCATTAAGCAAGTAGAAGTGTTCTTGTGGCACAGATTTCTGTATGTATTAAGCATGGGATTTCAAGAATTTACAGTTCTTACTTTAAGATGGTTTTAGTAAAACAGCAGCATAATGAGTGTAACTGCTTTTAAATATGAATGAAAGAAAACTCAGTTAACAAACTAGCAGAAACATCTATCCTTGGGTATTCCTTTCCTTGAATTAGAGTACAAAGGGAAGAGACAAATCCAACGAGCAGTTCAGGCATCAAAACTTATAGAAACAGGGTAAATTTGCCTGCCATCATGCTTACATTGCTACCAAAATCCAAGAGAAATAGTTTAGAGATAGGTGGACCTTAAGAGAAATTTGAGAGTGTTATTTTCTCCTACCTCAGCCCAGTAATAGCACAGGCTTAATAAACATGCTTGTTCCTTTAAGTTGTTAAGCAAACTTTCATAGAGGTAACATCCCATCACATCAATGGTTGTTTTGTCCATCATTTTCTCAGTGAAGTGTTCACTGTGAGCTTTGTCCATCATTTTCTCAGTGAAGTGTTCACTGTGGGCAGATGCCAATTTCTAGGCTGATCCCAGCCTGAAATATATACAATGCCTTACACATCAGCTTTTTCTCTGTAAGTTATCATTTGACAAATCAAAACAAAGCACAGATTGTCTATAGGCAGGTCCAGAGGAACTGTAAACATTATTTTCTAACTTACATACTCCTGAAACTGGTGGATTTGATACTAACACCTATTTAACATGCTTGCCCTATTTGGCGAATACTGAAAAAAGTTACTCCTCTCCCAAAGCAGTGAAACAACAGAGAGGGATGAGAGATACATCAGTAGTTCAGAGGGAGACCATCTCATCTATCTTCAGCTGCTTTTTGCCTAATCAGTTGTCAGTGCTGTCCTGCTTTTCGGTGGAGAAAAACAGCTACTTCCAATTCATCCCAGCTTAGACATCTATTTTAGGATGGAATGAATCACACTCTTGAAGTGTCTCTATTTCTTCATTGACAATAGACAGCGTCTAGACAATTAGTTGAAAACAAGCACTTTATGATAACTTGAGTTAGGTGGCACAAATGCCACCTGCAGTTGGTATGAACTGTTCAACATGAAAATAATAAAAAAGGATACAAAACCAAACCAACCAACCAAACAAAAAGCAAACATGTCAGGCTCCAATTCATCAAAATGATCAACTGTCATATTCTGAACTCCATTAGTTAATTCATCAGTCAGAGCAACATGAGAAACTGCTTACACTGAGACTTGTTTCCCTGCATATACCCTTGAGAATCTTCTACCCTTCCTCCTCTGTGTCGTTACCACCTACTGCACTTAGACCTCTTAGAAAAGAAGAATCTAGTCATGGCAAGCCTGGATACAAGCACAGTCTTGAGAGAATGAGCCAGGAAAAAAGTGGATTAAAAAAAAAATACAAAACAAAACAAAACCAAACCAAACCAAACCAAAACCAAAACAAAACCAAAACAAAAGCAGCATTTAAACAATAATTTTTCAAAACTTCAAACAGTATGACTTCAGACATTCAGAATATAAAGATTGTTAGGTGAATCCTAGCTAAATAACAAAAATTAAGTGCCTTTATGCATTCTTTAAAATCCTAATATGTATTTATCTGCATCTTCAGGGACATATAACTTTTTTGAGAATTAAGTCTTCCATAGCCTCAGTTCTTTTTCAGTTCATCTGGAATGCCCCACATCTTTCAGAAAACATGCAAGAAAACAAAAAATACAAAACAGGAAAATCAAGAATGTAGACAGAGTGATAAACATGGTTATATTCCCTTTGAAAATAAAAATACTGTATCTATGCTTTTTTAGTGTCTTCTATTAAGTTGCCTGTAAAAGGAACAGAATAGAGGCATAATATTGAATTTCACTAAATGAGTGGTGGAAGAATAATAGTCATTAAAGAAGCAAAAGGAATGTTAAAAAAAAAATTATATGAACATGAAGAATGTTTTATATGGAGAAGGGGGCCCTAGGGTCTAATATTTCTCAGGAACTATGACAGCTTCATAAAAGACAGAATTTATATTTTTTCATGATGAATAGAGTTGAGGCAAGAAATTGATTTCACTTTTAAAAGTTTGAGCTAAAACTAAGAAAGCACACAATATTCCTGGTACATAAAATGCACTTTCATTAATTAGTAATTTTTGAATTAATAGTTTCAATTTCTATTAAGAAAATGTAAATATTTTTCAAATAAATAAGATTATTGATGAGAGCCTTAAACACTAGGTTAGCAAAGCTTCCATGCGCCTTCAGCTGGATAATGTTGTTAGCAAGTCTGGATTTTACCGAATGGCTTTCTGAAACTATTTGAATGTTAATATGTTGATACTCTGAAAAAAATCCATTTCCTGTAATATACGATTGAATATCTTCTGTAGCTGCCATCTTCACTTTCTAGAAGTATGCTGGGTTTAAGTTAGTTAGCTCACTTACAAATACAGTTTGACAGCTATGGTAGCCTCTTTTTGTTCAGAGTTATATGGTTAAGTAATTTTGTTCTCTAGCTTCATTATTGTATAGAAAAGGGACTGCTCTACCTTGCTTTTGCAATGCAACTAGCAAAAACCTGTGGTTAGGTATGACACATCTCCTTGCTGTATACAGAATATAAAATAATGTTTGAAGTAACATGAAATAGAACCTTTCTATAGGATGTGACAACTTCTATTTCAGCCATCTTATGTTATCTCTATTTTTCCACACTCAGAATAAAAATCCTACACTGAAAAATAAAATATGTTTGTGGGGCTGTTTAAGGTTCAATAACCAGATTCAAACTCAGACCTGAAACTTACCATTTAAATTATGTTTCAGTTTAGGAACAAAGCCCCCCAAAATCTGGATTCTCTACTGATCCGTTTTAATGAAAACTTTAGACAAAGTTTTCCAGCTTCAACTGCTGTGAAAACTATATATCCTTAATTAGATCCAGTTAAAAAGTGTTTCTCTAACTAAAATCATATCAAAATGTTAACAAAATTCTCAAGCTAGGAATCATATATGCCATCAAAAGTTGAAAGTCATGACATGGGAAACTCACTAAAGAATGAGACAATGGTGATAAGACAATAGTTAAAACTGCTGTTCATTATGCAAGAAATTTTCTCCTTGAATGTTAAAACATCTGAACAAAAAGAATGCATTCATTTGTATTTTATTCCTAACAATAGGGCTGATTTGAGTAATAATCATGCCATGAAGTCACTATTTCCTAGAAATGCTTTTATAAATACAAAATAAGTTTAATTATTCAAATTAAGACTCTTAGACCTGCCCCTACCTTAATAACATTTTTTCTCTACTTTAAAAGATTCTTTTTGATCCTGCATTAGGGACAATGAAATATTTTTATAGGTTAG
>JAAGNO010015483.1:33852-53030 GCA_033439905.1 Ceryle rudis
TATATTTAATATAAATTATTACTGCACAGGTAACCTTAGCTCTGCTGCAGAACAACTGATGACACCAAGGGTGATAGAAACTGATTGAATTAAATTTCCTTAGGCTCAAGTTCTGATTAGTGCATCCTCTATGTGGTGGGCTAAAATATTTTTGTTCTGTTTTTCAAAAGGAATTAAAATATTGGGATGTATTAAAATAATTGGAGTCATATTAAATAAATCATTACATGTGTAGACTGATATAGTTGGAATCATTCTAGAATTAAAGGCTACTCAGAATAATTAAAATATTATTAAACCCAGAACCTGCTCATTATTTACACTGTCAACAGGGGCAGATCACTTTATTCAAGCAGAATCAGTCCCTTTGGAGGGGGTCATACTGGCAATTGCCTCCACTAAGGGACTTGTGTAGATACTTAATCAGCCTTTGATTGCCAGTCTAGGACTGAAGAAGCTGAGCTACTTAACTCTCAGAATATGGGTCAATTTTAAACACTATTTTTGGACAAGTTCATTACTTGTGTTGCATATACTAGCATGAACTAGCCACATAACAGAGGAAATGCTTTTCTTTTAAGATTTTCTTTTTTTTTTTACAGGGGGCAGGAAAAGAGGGAGGAGACAAATAATATCAAGGTTGCAAAATATTTAAGTACTTTTTCCAGGAACTTAAATACAGGAAAGAGAGAGGAAAAACTGAGATCACGGGACAGCATATTCTTTCTGTCAGAGAAAAAAACCAGATTTGAAGCAGCCTGAGACACTAGGAGATTGTCAAGTGGATTTTAGGATGAAAGATGGTTTCACTGCAGAAATTGCTACCTCCACTGTGACAAAGATTTTCACACCCCGAGCAAGTTAGCAGGAACAGCACTTTCGAGTCCTGTCCTGGAGGCAGTGCCTTGAAAGATGCTGCTGGAGCAAGTGGCAGCCTACTGTACTTCTTGGGAGCTGCTGGCTTCTTAACTAATCTCAAAAACCAGGCTGGCTCCCCAGCACTTGATGCTTCAGGCATCTGCATGCAGCGCTTCCCTTCAGTCTGTTTTTCTTAAACTGACACCTTGCAAATTTCCAGAAGGAGGCATCCATGCTGCTCACAGCTGCAGGAGAAGATATGGAGTGTGCACACCAGGGGCTGGCGGAGTTTATGGTAGGTGGAAGCCACAGCACAGGTCATCAGTACTCTTCGCAGCTTCTCCTTTGCTTTTCTGAGGTTATCCCTGCATATCCTTCCCTCTTGAGGAAGACTTAGTAAGCAAGTACTTTCTAAAAACTACATTCTTCAATCAATAGTTACTTGCTGTTAGCTTTTTTCATGTTGTCAGTAATTTTTCCTGTAATATTTTTCCTAGTATTACAGTAGGACTTTCCCAAGACCTTTTGCATACACTCCACCTGCTAACATGCAGAGCATAGACACTGAGAAGAAAGTCTGACCAGACATCAGACTGTTTGGAAAAGACCTAATAAAAGTGTCATTTGATGAACCCAAAGAATTTAAATAGTAAAGAAACCTAGCATGGTGCTATAACTTATTTTCGGAAAAGGGTGGTGCTTTTCTCATTACTAGTTCCGTGTTTTCCCATCTCAAATCCAGGCAAACAAAGCACAGCACTGACAGCATCAATACCCGTTCTGTAAGCACAAACACACTGAGTGATCCTAATGTAGCATAAAGCTACTAGAACATGATATCTGGAATTGAAAGATTGCAGAAGTCTGCTTCATCCTAATATTCTTCCTCTTCATTCACAGTTTAGGAATATAAATTCTGTGAATCCCCACTCACAGCTGTCAACAAAAGTAACTAAAACCCCAACTCTTCCTACATTTTTTACATTAAAGAATTAGCATTGAAGATGAATGACTCTGCAAAATGATTTCTATCACCCTTACCACTGCTTTCAGCTGGATCAGCCTTAGTGTGTGAAGGAAAGCTACCCACAGCAAACACATTTACTATCTTTTTCCTGTCCCATATGGCATGCTAAACTGAGGCCTAGCTGTCATCTTCTTGCACTTCCACCACTTTTTTTTTCAGCCCAGAATCCTCTGCAAAGATACTGCCTCACAGATCATCATAACTCAGGTTTGTGCTACAGAGCTTCCCCATAGTTTTCCCAACAAGATCACTCCCACAAGAAGGGATGTTTCCCCTCTCATTCCAGAGCACAACACAGGAGAACCTGGACTGCAAATGTCTTCCTCTCTCCTGTTGGAGGTTACAGGATGAGACTGGGAATTGCTGCTTAGACTGGCAGTCCTATCACAGGCAGACCTCTTTCTGCTACTTTCCAGCCTGGCTTTTATTCCTTTGATTATTTTCTTTTTCCTTCTTGTCCTTGGAAAGTTTGAAGGAGGGAAGGAAGGGGGGGGGGGGAAATCTGTGAATAACTAACCATTGCTTTGAAAACAGTACGGCACAGTCAGCAGAACCAGCCAGAGGAAAAGATACTTGAATGTTTTTCAAGGCTGCAGACAGACACAGCTTCAAACAACAGAGTCTCAGTCACAAGGAGAGGCTGACTTGAATATACAATCCAAGCAGCTATGCAGAAACAATGTGGATTCTTCTAGTGACCACACAAGTCAGCATGGGACAGAAGAATGTTGCAACATTAAGTTAAAAACCAAAACCTTGAAACAAAATGGTGGATACATTTTTGTTTCTTAAAAAAATTTAAAAGAAAAAAATATTGGCCCCCAAATCAGAGACTTTCAAAGACCTGTATCAGTCCTCACCCTTAAAAAATCTGTACTTTCCTTCAAAAACATTCCACCACGTATTCAAGTAGCTAATTCATAATGCATTTAGCAAATTAGAAGGCACGTCTCATTTCTGATGTGATTTTCCAGAAAAGTAACATATTTGTTAAGATCACTGTAAAATTGGGCAGTACAAAACCTGCCTAGAATAGTAAATACTAGTAAATTAGGAAATAACTTCTGAGTCAACTTCAAAAAGCAGAAACAGTGGGGTTTCAGATTGTTTACCTTACTAATAAGAGCAAAACTGATACTTTGTGAAAGTTCTGCAGCAAGGCAGCAGCAAGGAGCCTTGGCACACAGACCATTTCACTGGCACTCTGTTATGTGTGTTTATGCATCCATGTGTGTGTAAACACAGCACAGGGTAAAATTCTGCAGCTTTAAGTAAACAGGCACTTCTTCTTTGGTTTTCATTTCTGGGACAGCACAGTGAAGTTCCCAGCTTCTGCTGATCTTCAACTGATTAATCCAATTGTTTATTATTTATAAGAATGTTGCCAGAACTACTACCACTATAATTTTTTTATTATTATTTTTGACAAATTCTTTTTGTCAAAATACGTTTTGATGAATGTCAAAAATGTAAGAATATGAAAAGAGTTTGAAATCAGTGCACATGTTATTACATGGTCTGGGAAGTGGGGACGAATTAGTTAAGAAACACGGTTTATTAATAGTGTGTTTGTTGACCCTTCAGGTAAAGTAGGAAAAAAGTAGCATGATGAAACTCAGGGGGCACCTAATCAGCAGCCTGGAAAAAAATCTCAGAGACTTAAGTGAAAACAGAGAACAGCTAAAGTAAAGGGGATAATACAGGTGGTAGAGCTAACTTCTGCATCTTTTAAGACCAAAACGCATCCCAAGCATTCATACCAGTGCAAGAACTTAACACTTTTGTCTGACTCTCAGAACTCAAAGGTCAAACATTCTGGACAGGTCTTCTACACAGGAGCTAGTTTCATCCTAGAGGT
The DNA here is from genome assembly GCA_033439905.1 of Ceryle rudis. Lineage (NCBI taxonomy): Eukaryota > Metazoa > Chordata > Aves > Coraciiformes > Cerylidae > Ceryle > Ceryle rudis. The sequence goes on from JAAGNO010015483.1 coordinate 37,596, forward strand.
GAAAATCTCAATTTCTTCATTTAACCATCATACTATGTAAGGAGTTTGACGAGTAAAGACTGCAGGATTTAGCCTACTGCTACTATGTGTCTGTGGAAAGAATCAAGACTGTGCATGTTTTAAGAAATTCTTTTCTGTGCCCTCTATTCAGAAACGCAAGCAAGAAACTCCAGTGAGATCAATCAGTGGTCATAAATTTTACTGCTCACATATTACACTATATTTATTTATATATCCTGAAAGGGACTGGAGATTGAGTATGTGACTAATGCTAAGGTTATAAATTTCTCAGAGAAAAAATCTAAACAGAACTGTGAATTTCCTTCTCATCCGAACACATCCATCACATTCTAATAATAGGAAGTACAGTTCTAATCAAAGGTGATCTGAACATTTTTTTTTTAATCCAGATATCTGCATCCAGTGCATACTCACTGACAAAAATAAGATTCTTGAGTTTGTCGAGTTGCATTAGTAGGGAATTAAAGAACTAGAGAACTAGCACAAATCACTGTGACAGCAGCTTTTCTTTTGTTTTCCGTATTCTATAGAATCTTTTATTTCCCGTCAAAGTTTGCATGATGTCCTACAACCGAAATCAAAATATCTATCAAATGATCTTGTACAGACTGTGAACTTGTTATTTTATATGCTGGGTGCCACTCTATGCCTCAGAATCCCTCTCTGAAATACCTCTTTGAAAAATGCTTGGTTTGAACTGACAAAGATAAGCTGGAGACAAGACCTAAAGAAATTGTGTACCTGCCTCATTGTTTTCCACTGTGTTTCACTCTCAAACCTAATAAACACTGTTCATAAATGAACACTGTTAACTATTTCACTGTGGCTGCACGCAGGCAAAGATGTAGACATAAAAATTGCAATGGTGCTCTGCCAATCTCTTGATAAAGCCACTTCCTTTGGGCAACATGCTTTGCTATCACTAGCAGCTTCAATTGTCAGAGACTGTGGAATTCTCCTTTGCAAAAGAGCAAATTTGATACTCAGGTCCATGTGAGTCTTCAGAGACACCATTTGGCCAGATCAACTCTTCAAAGCAAAACTGATTAATGAAGTCACATACATCACATACCAGATGAAGTTTAAAAACAAAGGAAGTCCCAAAAAAGCCCAAGGGCACAAGCATAAGATAAAGTACAAATATTTTTTCTAAGGATATATCAGCCATTACCAACCCGTACCATTTTCTGTTTGACCTTTTATTTCACCTACTTGTGTTGGTCTCCATATCTGAGTGCAACCAGAAAGGACATGGCTGTTCAGTTCTAAGGCAATGGAAGGGGCAGAAGCCAAAAGGGACAGCACAGATCCTAGTGCAGTGGAGGCTTCCTATCAAAAGGACACCAGCCAGTGGTGTGAGCGTAATTACTCACAGTACAGCAGAAGAACTCAGTGAGAGAGAGGAAAAGACACTGACAAATGAAATCCAGCCTGGTCACAAGACCCTTTCTTCAGGTGCAAGATTCCTTCTTCAGCTCTGGTACATATATCCCTTCCCCATGTCCTTAGTCTCTCTCACTTCCTACCTCTTACCATGGCCATTGCTCCACAAGCCCAGACCTACACAGTACCAAATCCTTCCAAACCTTTGGTTCCTCAGTACCAATATGGCCCCTGCCCTCCCATCCCTCCAGCCTCTTGGCCCCCATGCCATTCTAGAGACTGATGGCAGCTATCCAGCTATGCTGTATCTCAGCATAAATATGATACTTGAAAAATGGGATTCTGCTGCAATCAGTTGCTACTGTCCAAGGAATTGAAAGAAAACAGAAATGGCCAGACTGACTGGACACATGAATACAACAACACAGATGAAGCGATACACAAATAAAACTTATACCTCAAAAGAAAAAGAAAAATACCAGCTTTCTAGTGAAGCACAGAACAGCATCAATTTCCACAAATGAGACTTAGTCATAATAGGACAGGGAATGATTGCTCCGAGTCTGTGCTATGACAAGAACATGAAAGTCACTTCTGATGGCAAGGCAGAAGGGACACAGTACCCTCCTCACATCCCCACTACCAGAACTGATCCCTTCCTCCCTTCTACCTCCACATTAGCAGCACACAGCCAGTTCCTCACTGGCAAGCCATGGGGTATTGATTACCATCCACACTCACCCTTACTCCTGGCTGCACCTGATAGACGAGCTAGAGCTGTCCGGCTAAGAGCTGCAGGCCTGTGTCAACTACTGACAGCCCCAGCACTGACCAGAGAATACCTAACTCCTCACACACCCAAGTCCACTCTCTCCAGCTGAGCAGCAATGTCCAAGTTCAGTGTTCAAACTGTTCTTTTCTTTTCAAAGAAAACTTAGAGATAAAAGCAGCTGTGAGACAGGAAGGTAGCCAAATTTGTTTGCCCTTGAAAGGAGGTAGTCAAAAGCGGTGAAAGACAAAATGAACAGAGAATTCATAAGGAAATATATTCACCTGAGTATCTTTTCTACAGATTAGTCAAAAACTCCACAAGTTGGGTGGCAAGATACCGCTTTCGCAATGCCGAGGTAAAATGGTTTGTGCATTTTGAATACAAATAAAGGAAACCCCAACATAAGGGCATAGACATTGCCAAGGAGGAATCACCTTATTGTTGAATTGAGGTTCCCTCTCACTAATATAATAATGTTATATATGTGTAATACAGTCAAGTAGTTCTTCTGTTTAGTGACAGAAATGCCCTTGAAATTAATGTAGTGGCAACTTCTATAAGCAGCAGCATCAGAAAAGAAGGCAAATATCTGTGGTTAAACCCAGTAAGTTTCAGTGACAGATACTGAGATCATGAATGAGTTAATACATAAATACATATGTGTATACATTTGTCCAAATTACATGAACAACCTTAAGTAACTTGGTTACCCACCATTTTCCCTTGAAAATTTCAGCTGACAGCATTATTGTAAGCTATAAAGGGAGTAAAAGACAGGGACATCTTCACACTGTGAACCCTCTGGTCAGAAAAAAACTTCCAGGCTAGATGACAAAGCAGAGTAAAGTACACTTTAATTCACAGTGTGCATGCAGTTCATCTTCTGGGGCATAAGGATCCCCACCCTCCTTTGCCTTCTCCCTTCAGCCGGGAGAGCAGTCTGGAACTGCCCTCAGTGCTTCTGCAGTGTCAGCCAAGTGTCAGCATCAGTTCACCCTCTCGCTCTCCTCTACCTCAACAACCAGCTGACCCTGCTCAGACAATCCAGAGAGCTATGCTACCCAGCAGTGAGCTGCTAAGGTGGTTGTGAATGTGGAATTGTCCTTTATTACCACTGTGGCTCTGTTCTTCAAGGAGATACTCCACCAAACCCTCCATTTTTGTTCAGTTGAACTGAATCATTGAGTAAGGTTTTCCCACTGAACTAACAGCAGCTTTGCTCAAGAGTAACTAACTGGCTCCCTAAATCCCCATATGGAAGATCAGCAACAAGAATCAACGTAACTGATTAATAAGAGTCAAACTGGATTAAATACTGGGCAAACAATAACTCTACAGATGTTCATATTTGATGGATACAGGGTTTAGAAGAACAGGAACCAGAGTAATTAGTGGAAAGGCTGAGCTGGGGGAATGCAGGTAGAAAATAGTATTGCTACTGCATTGTAAAGTGCCTTTAGCTACTGAGTAATCTAATCACTGCAGTGACACTCCTTTGTTTTATAAAAAAACATCTAAAAAGTAGTAAAACACTACCAAACAAAAATAAAAGCCTAAGTGAATGGAAAAGAACAGTGAAAAGGGCTGAAGAATCCTGTACCTCAGTACTGTGGTGTGCAGCATTTATGGGGGGTGAAGAATGAAAATAACTATTAATATTCACATTCATAGGTTACATTAGACATCAGAAAAAATGCAAAGGAGAAAAAAAAAGCACTAGGCAATGAAATGTTAATATATGTTATATATAGCTCTTAATAAAAAGAAAACCATATGAAGAGTAGGTGAGCTAGACAAAGGAGAAATTAATGTAGAAGGTGAAAAAAGACAAAGATTAAAAACAAAAAACACCAAAAACAAGTGAAATTGAGTACTGTAATATAATTCCACAGAAAGATACCCCAAAGGCCTGAATGCCCAGGGGAAAGGTAAGAAAAGATAGACAAGAAGAGACATTCAGAGGATATAGAAAGTGCTCATCAGAAAGCTCATGAGCAATTAACTAAAGCAAAGAAAAAAAAAAAATGGGACAAGTATCACCACAGCCAGACAGGGTTCTGAAATGATTTCTAGCATGCCACCGAGTACATATTCCTCTGCAAATATAAATAGTAATGATGGCAGTTAAAGAGCTCTATAATATCAAGAGTATAGTTCTAAACACAATGGTTCTCGTGTTGGAGAAAATAACAAAAGAAACCAGCCAACAGCATAAGTAAGTGAAGGCAAAAAGTTCCTCTGTAAAAGTGCCCAAAGCAGTTGGAAGGGAACTACCTCTTCCTTAAATATAAAATGCTCATGTCCCACAGGCTGAGGTATATACTTCTACAAAAAGAGATTTATGTTACAAGAACGCCTGCAGAGTTTTGTCTTATGACTCAGGCCATTTAAGTGGAAATTTAGTCAGTTATTCTTGATAGAAATATCTTCATACTTCTTTTGTTTCATGGACTGATTTGGTTCTCTATGGAAATTTAACAAGCAACACTAACATCCAGAGGACATGCATAACTAAAACAGTGCAGTCTCTTTCCTAGTTCATGACAGTATCTGTCAAATTTATTGTCTTAGGAGATTAGCTCTCTTTTTAAAATTGAGGCATCTATAAAGTGATAAAATCTTTAGGGTTTCCTCCCAAACCCCAGTGCTTCAGCTCAGATAAAAAAAAATATATAGTATCTGTTGTACTCTGAGGTTTTTTGCAGGGCTTAAGTTAGCACAGAGAGTCCTTTAGGAAAAATCCATCAATTTTATTCCTGTTTGTGTATCTGTAATTAATGCCATGAATTTTCATTAAAATTCTGTGGTCACCATTTACTTGGGAATGAGGCTGCTTAAAAAATAAAATCCTAAAACTAAAATTCAAGAATATAGGGGAGTAAGCTGCTGTCATTACCTCTTTGTAGCATGGAAATGACACTTCCACAGTAACGCTGTACTCTCAGGGTGCAGATGGAAGCGACAAGGAGTGGACATTTTCATCACAAATAAAACCAAAATTTAAAAGTTAATAAGTAATATTAAGACATTGTAATGCCATTCTTTTTTTACTTCACCCTGAATAATCGATATTTATTAATATTACTACAACTAGCTCTTTCAAAAAGCAAAGGCCTTTTCAAAAATAGAACTAATTGCCATGAATGCATAATTTGTGAATTAGATTTTGAGATCATTTAAACCATGGCCAAGTAATAAACTTTGTCAAAGGTGATTATTTCAGTGCTTAATGCATCTTAGGCTTTCCAGTTGCCTAAGAACTTCACACATTCATAGTACATGTTGAACTTCTGTTCTATTCTGTCTAAATGGAAAATGCTCTAAACACAATAATGAGCCATGGTCACTGTGACCAATAATTTAAAATTAAAATTCCCCTGCCCCAAAATATAGACACTTAGATGGTACTTTTAATTACTTGGCAGTAATATTAACTACCCACATTTGAAGTGTCAGTGTTCGCAACAGCTTTGTTGGGGCACTCCATGAAAAAGTGAGTAATGACAAAGCCTAATTGGCTTTGCTTCCTGCTGGAAGGACAAACTGAGCTGAAAAATTCTGGATACTACTGAAGTCAGAACTGAAAATCACAGAAGCTGTGGGTGTTTAGCACCTCTCAGAAACGGTTAAAACTTGCATATCACATTAGAAATAATGAATCCACCCCCTTTAAAACAGGACAGAAGAATTAGTTTACCTTTAAACCCTCCACGCCTCCCAAGCTGCCCAGGGAAGTGGTGGAGTTACTATACCTGGAAGTGTTTAAGAGAAGTGCAGGTGTTCTGCTTAGCGACATGGTTTAGTGGACATGGCAGTGTCAGGTTAACAGTTGGAATCGGTGATCTTAAAGGTCTTTTCCAACCTAAATGATTCTGTGATTCCTGGGAATAATACTTTCAACAGTCAGATTTATATTCACATTTCTCCATTTTTCTCCAATTGCAAGTTGAGTGACCAGTATGCATAACATTTACATAAACACATAGCTGCCTTCTTATTAGCCACACTTAAACAACAGCAGATCCAGCTGAATTTTGCTCCTGCTATGAATTTCTCTCTACATGATTGTTATCAGTTTGAACATTACAGGGTTTCTTTAATAACTAGGGCTGAGGACTTTCTTGGTCCACAAGAACAAAACATGAAGTTAAAAGTAACAAAAAAATAATATCTTTGATTAGCGTCTCTTCACCAGAGACACACCTGGAATTGTAACCCTCAAGTCCATACAAGCAGCAGTAAAAAATTATATGATTTATATTGTTTTTTCTGATACTCTTTTAGAACCGATATCAGTATCTTTCATTCACTCATTTTTTAGCAGTGTTATCTGACTAAGTGGCTTATTTTCTAAGACAAACTATTTTAAAAATATTTCTATGAATGTCTGCTGTGGTAAATCACATTTCTAAATTGACTTGGATTTAACATATTTGTATAATGTGATGTATCTTTTACAAAATGCGATGAATTCCTCCTCAGAAAAATGTGTTTATTAGCAAGGGCCTGAGGGTGCCCAACAAAGACAACAAGAGTCTTTCTTATCATCTCTTATCATTCTCTACGCTAAAAAGCACACTGCTTGCTGTGTCAACTTAGCAAACGTCCAACAAGAAATACTGGAGTATATGAAATAGCATAAGTATTTGTAAAAATACCTCTAAGGAGAAAGGTTTGTTTATAAATGAGAGAAAATGAAGGGACAATTTCCAGTTTCTCACTGTGGTAACTTTAAAGTGTACCTTTCCTAAATAAGGTAAACAGTGTCAGAATCAAGCTGCAAAAGATGTGTTATTAGTGTCCTTGCATTTTTTTCTAAATCATATATTAAAAAAAAAATATAATACTAAAAAAAAAAAAAGAAAATTACAGATAATTTTTAAAAAGAAAATTGCTCCTTCACTTTCTAAACTAAGGTGGCTTGTAGCCAAGAGAACCGTGGTGATTTGCACTCCGGGCTCGGCCCTTATTTTTGACACCAGTAAATTCACAGGGATTCTGTATTTACTTATTTCCCAATGCAAAAAATGGCTACAAGTTGAAAGATGTATTACAGAAGTGGATTTTTCAAAGGTAACGTCCTTATTATTCATACTTACATAAGACCACATTTTCTGATTCCAATAAGGTAATTTCTAAGGTCATGGTTATTCTGTCAAACAAGGTCTTGATTTTCAACCTCGACCAACATATATATAATTTTATGGATTCTGCCCAGAAGATAGGGCCATGCTGACCTTTTCAGAAAAAATTATATGACAAAGGGGAAACCAATTCCAATAGCCTCCTGCTATCAGGAAAAAAAAATCATGTTCCAAAAACTTGCGATCAGGTTGAGCCTCTGATGCACCAACAGAGTCGAATGACAGCATCTGTGCTAAAATGAATCATCAAAAGGGACTAATGAAAAAAACATTGCTGAAGAGTTTCTCCCTCTGCAAATGATTCATAAATCTAATATTAGGGAAGGAAGAATGAAAGAAAAGAACAAGAAATAATAAAGGTAGAAAGTTGTGCAGTTGGAAAGTAAGAAAGTTGGAAAACAAGAAGTATGCTTTTGTTTGAGTATCATTAGCTTTTTGATGAGTAGTTGTGTACTGGCTATATCTGCTCAGAAAATGAAATATTGCTTATTATTGATTATTGAAGAGCATTAAGGTAAATTAACATGCACCAGTTTTTCCTCCACTTCTATACTATTCACAGAGCAGTCTAAGCAGAACTTGACTAAGATGCCAGACCTCTAATTCAGTCTTCCCACAAACAAACACCAAAGAAACACTTGCCATTTTCCTTTATATTAGACTGGCCAGACACTTTACAGGCAATATTCAGTCTTCATCATGTCAGAACTACCATCACCTTTCCTCTGCCATTATTCACATCAGAATTAACAATGCACTCCTACAATAAAACAATAACTAGCAAGAGCAAGGGAAGCAGAATCTGGCCATTAAGGTCTAACTTCTAATGAATCTCAGAGTTTAAAGCAGAACTTGAAAACTACTGGAGAGAAGACATATATGACTTTCTGAGTGAAATACGCACTAGTTTCAGACAACTCTGGGGTACAAAATTCCAGAACTGCCTCATTTTAGTAACTAAATGAAACAGGTTATTCCTAAAGATTTTTATGAAGTTGCTAAGTGTAATTTTCATTTCATCTTCAGTCTTGTGCTGTTGGAATTACGTTTTGTCAAACTTAGTGAAACATTTTTTAAAATAATAGCCTAAAATGTTGTGGCATTTTGTTGTTTGTTTGTTTTTTCACTTTGTGTGGAAGAGTATATAATTTGACTATTGGGATCTCTGCGCTAAAGACAAAAATACCACAAGTAATTCACAGCCCATCCAAAACCAAACTGATAGTTAACCACTAGATTTTCTAAACCTACTGTTCTGAAGAAGTAATGGCTCTACCAAAATTTATCTCTAGCTGCAAATATCTCTTGATCACTATATCTACTGAGTAATCTCTAGGTCTGCATCTGTAAAAAAACCCAAAACAGTAATTATACAACTTATTCATTTTATTTCCATGAAGGGTTACTTCTGGGTTTATTCTATTTTCCTGCAAGAACAAGAATTGAGCTGCACATGACACTTGCAGAACTCTCATTCTATGTTAAAATATTTCTCCATTGCTCAGTGTTTACACTGTCGTTGCTGTAGGAAATCATGGTCAGAGGAGAAAGATCAACCTTCAGTAGGCAGAATAAATCTCATTGAAATTTTAGATATTAAAATGTATTCCTATGTATCTACTTGCAAGTATAAAAGAACTTTCATCTTCCTAGCAAATTTGTTTCAGTGTGGTTTGAATTCTGCATCAGCCAGTGCTGTTTTTTCAGGTGCAAGCACTGTATTTGTATCCGGAGATAAGGTGTTGGCAGATAAGTTTGATAAGGACATGCAGAGTTATCAGATCATGTAAAACTTGATAAAATTCCAGTAATCATTTTGGGGTTTGTAGAGTTCAAGGGGTGACCCCATAAAGTAAAGAAGAACGTGACCTAACACAATCCTGTGAGAAAACTACAGTCACTACAGAATATTTCTACCATCTCTGCAAACAAACACAAGCATGTAGCACCAATTTCACAAAGTCCTCAGTTACAGCAAGTTGAGATAGGCTCATCACTGTACAGATGAAAAAGAAGTCACTCACAAAAATAACAGGATATTGTCTTTGTTCCATTCCTTAGTCTGAATGATCAAGCTCCATTTGCAGAATTACAAATCATCATATGGCTTCTTACCACTATTTGCCTACCTGTGAAAAATGTAAAACATTTTGAAATCCCGAGATCAGTGTCCTTAACACATGATAGAAATAACTGACACAGAACACTGTAAAAAATAAAACAAAACAAAACAAAGCAAAACAACAAAAAAGCAAACAAAACCAAAACAAAACAAAACAAAAACAAACAAAGAACAATAAATGTTAAGTAAATGTATTAGAGTCAAATGAATTTTATAGTCATGATGCTATTAAATATCCTGGTATACACCTCTTAGTCTGGAAGTTTCTTAAACAAAGATGGTGAGAACCTGGAAGAATATTCCAGAGAAAGGTGACTCTGGGTACTACTTCTAAGTGAATGTAATAGTCAGAGACTAGACGACAGTCTGGAAAAGACTTTGATCCAACACTCTGTGACTGTTCTTATGCACACAGGGAAGAAGTACACTGTATTTCATTTCTGTTGCACTATATTTTTTTAAACTTACAAAAAAAAAACCCTACAGAGTTTTGTAAGTTATGTAAGTTTATATAATTACCTGCATATATCTCACTTTGGCATACATTACAGATACCATCACAATAGCATGGTGTTCTATGTTGTAGCAAAGAGATGTGCAATTTAACAAACTTAATATTTTAGAGTTTTAAAATACTACGTAGAAATCATGTAATGCGTTAAATTCTTAATGACAAAGCATCTGTGACAACAAATCAGGAAATAAATCTAATGTTTAATATGCACTGTTGTTCATCATAAGCCCCTGGAGAAATGACAGAAATATAAAGCAGTTCACAAAAGAAATTTCTGTCTCGGTTCTGATGGTTTCATTTATCAAAAAACAAGCTTAGCTCCATGACAAGACTACATTAAGGGAACTATTAAACTAAATGTGACCAAATGTTATTTGTTTTACCTATCAAAACTTATTACTGTCAGAACCAATGCCAACATCACAGGCTTGGAAAGAGAGACTCAAAAGCAAGTTGTTTTAAACTATTCTTTTTAAAAACACAGTTAACGCACAGTATGGACAGAGGTTTTTTACCTTACATTGTGCTGTCATGACAAGAAAGGAACTAGAACAAAACCTCAAAAAAAATTAAAGGTTAACTCGTTCTCATAGATGAAAATCACCCTGGGGAGAATTATATGTACATCACTAAATCACCAGTGAACATCTTATATATATCTGTGGATACACCAATCTCCCTGGCTATAGATCACAGGGACATCGCTAGCACGCACTGGGGAGATACTGCTGTGATGTACAGCTAAAACTGATCTGCAGACATGTTTGAAACACCTGGTTTAGTATTATACACAAAATTCACTCACATGTTATTTATTATTTCTTCTAGACAGCAGAGGGTTGATGCTAGTAGACTTTGCAGGGAGAAGGCAGCAAAATCATTTGGAGGGTGGCTCATAACATCTTTTGGCAGCAGTCGCTGCACCAAACTACCCCCAGCGTTGTACCTGGGCTGGATCTCAGCAGGAACTTCTTGCCTAACTCCAAGAGGAAGCTCAGCTCAGAAGCAAACTACTGAGGATGACCAGAGGACCAGGACATGGATAAGAGGTGCGAAGAACTGGAAATGAAAAAAAACTTCCAGATAGAAACAATTCTGTCAGGTACTGACAGGCCTTAATTCCCCTGGCCAGCCTCCCCTGAGACCTCCCTCACCCTCTGCCTGAGAACCCTACTGAAGCTCTGGCTGGTCTTTGGTGTACATGTGTCTGTGGGCAGGTCTTGAGCCTCCCCTGTAATTGTGTCTCCTGGATGGACCTGGCTTATCACATATCATACTTGGGACTGCTGATAACCTCCTAGTCAGGACCTGCCCTCCATGCTCAGCCTCATGAGGCTGTGCCAGTGGGTAAGGGGTGCAGTCTGCATGTGGGTCACCCTGACTCCAAGCTTGTACCCCCTGTCAGGGCAGCTTCACTCCCTCGTGGGTCGATCCAGCTGGTGGAGTCAAGTGCCTGGCCCCCAGGCTGTGCAGGACCTACCCCAGAGCCTAAGGGCCATGGAGACAGTTGCCAGAGACCCCAGGCTCTGCAGTCAGCTTTCCTGTCCAACATACCCCTCCAGGGCTTTCTCAAGGGAGGCTGTTTCCTCCCTGTGCCTGGCCTGGTTCCATGGCTCTGAACCAGCACACCCTGAGGGCTTGGGAAGCTTTGGAGAGTGCCAGGAGGTCTTAATGGCCCAAGGGTCCTGATGCACCATTTCACCTCGGGCTGCCTTGCCCACACCATGCCTGTGCCCGGCCTAATCTCTGTCCTGCCTCAGGGACACACTGAAGACCTACACCACCATTCTGTCTCCCACTGCTTCCCAGCAGCCTCCCTGGATGGACCCATCCCCTATGCAGGGCTGCACCATGGGGCCCACTGCTGCCGCTGGCCTGCTGAGGTGCCGGGGTCTGTCCTTGCCCCAGATGGACAGGCTCTGCCTTCCCCTGGCTATGAGGGTAAGATGTCCTCCTTAGGTCTATGGCTCAGGATCCTAATTAGGAGGAAACGTGGTTGAAATATCAAACCTTCTTGTAGGACAAACTGGTTTTGTCTCATCCAGCCTTTAAAAGCTTTTGAAAGGGTCAGCTCAAACCCAGGCTCAGACACAAGGGCACATTTATTTAGGAAAATACAAGATGCAGCTATTTCTGCTGTTTGTTTTCTAGAAAGCAACCCTGATTTCCACAACATTCAGTAAAGCATCTCTTGAACAGCATCTATCATTTTTTTTAAATAATTGGAGGACAAAAAAAATCCCTCTAATTTAACTCAAGTATCTTCACAGCACAAGCTGTCGTGCAGGTGAGTCCTGCCAAGAGCCCGGTGTCCTCCACTGCCCTGCAAGAAAGACTGCTTTCCTCAGAAGGGCTCATTCAATGCTTCATTTCTGCTCTGCCAACAAAGTTTTTGCATCATCTTTGAATGGACTAGATTTTGTTTTAATAGTTGAGAGAAAGTATTGTTCTGGAAATATTTCTAATTATTTGGGACACTAGGAAACAACCAGATGAATTGACACTTGCCATCTAGATGATGCTAGAGGGAAGGGGAGGGAGGAACAAATGCATATATTAAAACAAAGCTATGGGGAAAAATTATTTTTATATCCTGAAAGCTTCCCAAAGCTGAATTGCAAGACAGACAATTGGCTGAGGTGGCTCTGTGCTTGACATAGCCGGAGCCAGGCTTCTCCTCATCAATGACACTCTGTCCAGGGGCTGTGCAGGTGACAAAGAGAAGCAAGTGGCTGGCAAGGGAGCAGTGTCACAGTCTCTAATACTGTAAATTTTCCTGGCAGAACTAATCCAGGCTGGCACAGGCAGGCACAATTAATGGGAAGTGACACAACTGTGATCTGATAATGAGGTAACAAAACAGAACTGTCAGAGTGCTTTCCGAGACAATGATAAATGATATCATCTCTATTTCAGGATGTTTCAGGTGGAAAGCAAGCTTTAACCACACAAATTACAAAAGGAGAATGAAAAGGTATTATACCCAAGAATAACAACAACAAAATTAGGTTACTGTTATATTGAATACTTTGGACTTGCATTCTTGCTATATACCACCTCCCTGGGGTGAGGGTCCAAGCCAGTGCAGAGTAGACCAAGCACTGGTGTGGGTGCCTACATACAGCCAGACACGGGTTCACACACATCTTGAAACTCTTCTTGATCTTCATTAAGCAATGATAGAAATTTGGGAACTGCAGCTTCCATTGTCAGAATTCACATGCTGTCCAAGACCTCGGGAATTCCCTTGAATTAGACAACCCAGAAACTGGGGGGGACACAAGCATTTAACCATTGTGTCATACCACAAGTACAAGAGGGAGATAAGGGGGAAAGTTGACATATCATACAGCAGCAAGCCTAGCTATATTTTCATTATGCTGTCCACAAATTTCAGAATGTTTGCTGGACTATAAGAAACTATATTGGCTTCCTTTAACAGACAGTAAGTCCATTTCTACTGTTTGTTCACATGTTTATAAATTTGGAGTTTGCTGTTGTCCAGATTTCTTTTTTAAAGCTGGCACATATACAAGTTAATGAAATAATAACCCTGTCACACATGGAGTGTTACCTTAATATTTGATTTAGCAAACACATCTATCCCAGAACAAATCATACTATTAATGAGGTAAAATATTCCTCATGCAGATTAGCATCTCCGTTACATCAGGAGGTTAAAAATAAGTACGTTTTCCCCTTGGAAAAAAAAGCATTGCAAAATGATACAACAACTTGCACGGTGTTTCTCCAAATCAGCTACTCACATACAAGTGCCTTACAAATAAACAATTCATTAAAAGGACTTCATACAGCATGCAAAGGAGTATACAGGGCATCACTAATCTCCCTTCTTTCTGAACCCCAGGGTGTCATGGGTAATTGAAGAATCATCTGATTGAATTAACTAAAGAGACTATCAGAATCACGGTTCCTCTCAGACACATCAAGACTCATGAAAAGCAAGAGACTTAGGCTCCTCATGCCCCTTGCTGCAGTGCCAACATTTCACAGTCACTGGAACTTCCACTGTTTTCTGTGTCTCACCAGCACTTCTGAGTGTAGCAGAGCTGATCAATGCATCTCCAACTCACCGGCTAGGTCTAGTTATGCTCTTAGCCAAGTAGAGTCAGTGAAACAGTGCTGTAGCCAGAGCTCCTCCCATAATACATAATTTAGGGCAGAGAAATGCCTCTGCTGTGTGAGTTAAGGAGCAGCTATCCATTTACCCCTTGACTGGCATCTGTCCCCAGCCAGCAGCTTGACAGAAGAATCCCACCCACCAGGTTTGCCTTTAGCCCTGTATGCTGCCTTCACACACATGTTCCATGTGCACTGCTTGCCCTTGAGCACCTCTGCACTGTTCCCCACCACACTGTCACTGCTGCCAGTGATACTGGGCCTGCTCCTGGCAGGACATAGTAGCCTGTATGGGACTATTCACGAATGAAGCACTCTTTAGAGGCCCACATCTTTTCTGCTCCCATCTAACAAAGGCAAACATGAAGATTAATGTTACAGTAACAGTCACACCAAAACAAACCTCTCAGAGATCCCTGGTAATAACGTTTAGTCATATTCACAGAACCCAGTCAACATGTTTTCACTGGCAAGTTCCTCAATGTTTTTGCTAATTCCTGTATTTGCAACTAATAAAAATATTGTGACAACACAAAATATTAATTTAGCTGCTATTGCACTAACCATTAATTTGTTTTTAAGTCTAATGTGTCAAAGTTATGCTTGGCACACTAACATTTCTTGAGAGAAAATCCTAGTAGTAATAATTTCAGAACTAAAGAAAACATACTAATCTCTGGATAACTCATTACAGAACACATCAAAATCAGCCAAACACATGCCAGTTTTGAATGGACTGAAATGACAATACAATGCATAAGCACATTATAAAGGCATTTCCAAGCAGCTGAGCGATGCTGCCCTGAAAACCACTCACACGGAGGTATCAGCAAACCACAGAGCAGCTGTCCTGGCATGGCAGGCATAGGTCTGGGCTACAGTGCTTGTACAGACTGACCTTCTTGTGGGGTGGGCTGTGCTACACACATCCCTTGGCCACAGGATTAATTGAGCCAGTTAATTGAAATCAAGGAGCCGGCACCCAGCTCCCACTCAGTACTGGAGATTACACCAGCTGCGTGGCCTTGCCCTTATCACAGTGCAGCAACGACTTCTCACGGGAACATCCTTTTTGTTTGACAGTAGAAATGATGAATACCCGTGTTTTCTTGTAGGAAGATCCTATAAGAACTCAGGAGACCACAGCGCCGGGTAACATTTCCACCGAGGGAACCTGCAGAGCGCACTGCGCCCTGACGAGAGACCCGCCCGATGCAGCCCAGCCCAAGATTCCCATGCTCTGGAGGGACGTAAGATCACCCGCGCTTTTCCTTCTCTGTCTCACAGCCTTAGCCCCGAGAGATGGCATTTTGCGCGGCAATTCACCTAGTCTGAGTGC
>JAAGNO010015485.1:0-16601 GCA_033439905.1 Ceryle rudis
GCTGCTAACTTCAGGAAGTGCAACTGGTTAGAAGAACTGAGCTGAAAAGTAAAATCACTGAACAGAATTAGTTCTGGTCTAACTTAAACCAGGACAGAAAGGTCTTGTATGTTAGAGAATTAAAACAAACAAACAAACAAACAAACAAAAACAACAAAACAACAACAAAAAAAGTGTAGTGTCACATCTGTTTTAATCTCATATTCAAGTAAGTGAATCAGTTCATCTTTCAAGAAACAAGAGATGATAAGATTAACTGTTGGAATTGTTAAAATTAGCCTTTGTATAATAGTGTAGAGTGTTTGCAATAGCATGAATTTTCTCCTTATGTTGATAAACAACCATGAAACAGTAAATGTAACTGCAAAGCAGTTAAAGAATACACTTCTTATTGCAGGCAAAAATCTGTGTTGGCCTACTTTTCTATTGCTATTAAAAAAAAAAAAAATCTGAAAAATACAGAATGCTTGAAATTCAATAGCTAAGTCAACATATGCCTGCAAACACTGACTTGAAATATTATTGTCATTTTATGTTCATTTTTTGTCTGTAGATCACATTGAATTCTCGTGAACTTTAAACTGATCTCCTACTCACCATGGAAATGTTTTGATTTTTTTTTCTTAATAATGCACAAGTGAATTTTAGCTTTTCTTATGCTTATCCTCTTGGTATAGAATATTGAAAAAGATTTACTGTTGAAGAATGCAGGTAGCTTTGCCTTTTTTTACCTTGAAGGTATTATTTAAGACAGGTATAATTCCCTGCAGGTTAATCTTGGTCAGAACTTTGCTAATTTTCTCTACATGGGCAAAGGGAACAGAACACTACCTGTTCTATTCCCTGAAAAAACATTTAATTAAAGAAAAAAACAAAACCAAAACCAACTAAACAAACAAAATAAACCAAAACAACAACAACAAAACAAACAAACAAAAAAATAACAAAACCCAGGATGCATGTTTAAGCTGCTTACTTTAACAAAGTGCTTCCCATAGTACAATGACCTTCATATGGATCATTGTTTTCCTTAACTGATACCACCAACCGATTGTAAGTAGGAATTAATGCCACCACCAATGTCTTCATGAGAAAAAAAGCTGATAAATTTTTTTTTCTGACTGCGCTGTTTCAATTTTAAGGCACACATCCTACTCTTTTATTTCAGTTACAGGCCTAATTTACAAATAAGACTAGAAAAAGATAGCTTTTTAAATTAATCCTTGCTATAAATGAGCACGTGTGATTGAAATGTTCTATTGATTTAAGTCATTTAACCATTCTGTTCACATGCAACACTGACTTTATTATTTGTGACAAAAAACATATTTTAAAATAAAATTATCTGCAGAAAAATAAATGTTACAGAGCTTTGCATTACCAAAGGACACCAGCTTTAGTTACTGTCTTTATTCCATGCATGCCTTTATTGTGTTTTTATCCAACCAATGAAATACAATTATGAATAATTTTCAGTTAATGAAACCTGTCTTTTTTTGCTATTTCAAGGCTGTCAGAATACACTTGTGGATGAGAAATTATTAATGCCTAAGATAATTTTTCTGGTCTACAGAGAAAAATAAATGATTGAAAGGCATCTTTATTTGGTCTCGCTTTAACAAAAAAAAGATATGTTGTAGTACCATGGATACTGTGACCACTATTTAATATAGGTATATCTTATCATTAGCATAATCAATAGATGCATAGTCACTGCACATATAGTCAAGGTATATTTATTCCTAAATACAAGGTATATTTATTCCTAAATACATATAGAGTTGAAGTATTAGATGTACCTGATCAACAACTGTAGCTTTATAATGATATAAAAATATAGAAGGGAATCTTCAAAGCCAAGTCCTTGCTCCAGGCTTTTTTTCTGTCAGTGACACATTAATTTGTCCTGTGTGCAAGACTATAAGAGTAACAGTGAACTTGGAAGTGGTGAACCTTGTCATGGACAGGAAAATAGGTATCCTTGTTTACAAAGGTACTGAAATAGCTGTACATAAAGTCAAGAGAAAAAGGAAACACTCATGAGAAGTAGCAGGTTTGCTTTAGTAGTTTAGACCAGACAATACATAGAAAGCAAAATAAAAAATGGGGCAGAATGATTCTCATAGTAAAAAGTGAAAAGTTAGAGATCAAGTTCAATATTGAAGCTGAGAATATATGTATTCTTTATGTTAACTGTTCAGACAGCCTGTGATTGAATGGCAGTAAAGCACATGGTAATCGTGAAATGTCTTAACAGTAGTTAGTCTGATGAAAAATTTCTTATTTGAACAGTGACAAATGCTTCAGTGCTTGCAAAATTTGAAAGATATGATTTGAAAATGAGACAAAAGACTGAGCTATGTAGTTGATATTTCAAGATTTTAGGCAATACTTTCTGTAGATTTTGATTAACTATGACTTTCATAACAAGAATAAGGAAAGTGTTATAGAACAAAATACTTGGAATTCACAACTACATTAAGTTTTTCTGCTTTCAGAAATCAAATTCAGGTATGTATCTCCTAAAATCAATAGAAATAAAACCATGTGGTATTGACTATTCTACCATAAGAAGTTATTGGTTTTGTGTTATGATGCTTTGACATTGTGTCACATACTAGAAATTGATAAAGCATTTAATTAATTTTGTATGTTGATCAGGAGCTGCGGGTATTGAATAGAATACATTTGTTGCCAGAAATATTTCTGTCAATATCATAGATATGTTTCTCTGCTTTTATGAAGAATATTTTGTGTCACTGAAGGAAAAAAAATAATTTTTTTTTCTTCACTTTCTACATTTTAGGGGGCTTGAGGTGAACATAATGCTTTCATCTTAGAGCAAATATTGAAGTTTCATCAAAAAAAAAAATATCTACTTCCAGAAGAAGACACATATCTAGAAGTTCAGAACTGAAATTAGAGTTGGTTTTGTTATTAATCAATGCTGACATGAAAAAAACAAACCAAACCAAGCCAAACCAACCAACCAAAACAAACAACCAAACCAAACCAAACAAACAAAAAAAACCCCACAACAAATACCAAACCAAGCCAAAAAAAATCTATTAAGTAAACTGGAAAGAACAGTTTGACTTTAATACAAAGGAAGGGGGAAGAAAGCATGATAACCTAACTCAAAAAAGACAAAATGACTGGAAAACAGGAAATTATGTTTTTCACATCTACTATCGAAAGATAAAGAATATTTAAACAGAGGACTCTTAGCTATTGTTTATAAAATTAAGGATATAAAAGTTAAAAATTAAATAGGAAGGTTATACTATCTTCATAGCTCTTTAAAATGACTTTTTACTAATATGTGAGAAGTAAGAAATTACTAGATATTTGTTTCTGGTTCTGCTTTAAGTGGTTTTAACACGGAAATGACTCGTATCATTAATAAACATTTTCTGTCACAGAATACTGTAATTATTTTATGACAAGTTCTAAGAACAAAGGACTCCATCATAGAAGACAATGGACTCCATTTAATACAAGGTAATAGTCCATCTACACTTCAAGCAGCCCTACTGTAGCAAATTCTAGGGAAAGGTCAGACTGGTGTCACAGGTAGTATCATAACCAATAGGACAAGAGGAAATGACATCAAGTTATGACAGGGGAGGTTTAGTTGGACATTAGGAAAAATTTACTCCCGAAAAGGGTTGTCAAGGCCTGGAACTGTCTGCCCAGGGAAGTGGTGGAGTCACCGTTCCTGGAGGTGTTTAAAAGATGTGTAGATGTGGCACCTGGAACATGGTTTAGTCATGACCTGGAAGTGCTGGGTTAACAGTAGGACCTGATGATCTTAAAGGTCTCTTCCAAACAAAATGATTCTATGATTCTATAATAGTGCAATTCTAGTAAAATTTGAAATGTATACACAATGTTTTATAGAAACATGTAGGCAAGAAAAAATATAATAGGCATGTTGAGGCACTAATTGGATTCACTTTGTCTGAATATATTTATGTCCATAGATGCTTCAAAGAAAAGAAGTGTAATATCATATCGAGACTAAGGATCTGAAAGACAATTTCCACCTCAAAGAAACTGTGGAGCTTATATATTTATAAACAGAAACAATTATGGCATTGAGGAAGAAAAAAATTAAATTACA
This sequence comes from Ceryle rudis, assembly GCA_033439905.1. Lineage (NCBI taxonomy): Eukaryota > Metazoa > Chordata > Aves > Coraciiformes > Cerylidae > Ceryle > Ceryle rudis. Next base: position 4,124 of record JAAGNO010015485.1, read on the forward strand.
TGAAATGAAAATCATAACTAAATTTAACAATTCCATATATATAATTCCATTATAATTAATTTTATCAAATGAAAGCCAGCTGGGATAGCAAGGTCTGGTATGCTTACTGCAGCTGATCCTCATGTGATAGAGAAAGGACCTGGAAATACTCTGAACTGAAGGGATTGCAAAGGTTACAACTTGTCTAGTGATTAATCCAGGAAACAGGACATGTATTTTATGTCCCCTTCTCCTTACAAAAAACGCAAATATAAATACATGGGCTCACAGCTGATTGCTTGTGGATTTGACATAAGGTGACACTGCCATGAAGTGTTTGGAGAGCATTTTGGAACAATGACTTGTCATAGAACCACCTGTTTTCTGTCACAGAGAGACAGATTAACCCATGGTGGATTTGGATACTGGAGTTTATTTAAAAACCACGGAGATTAGAGTTTTTACCCTACTTGATTATTTCACATACTTGCTCACTCACTGGCCATGCATGCTAGAAGGGAGAGCATAATCATAAAGAGATGCTTTAGTTTTTACTTATATGGAAGTGGTAAACTGATTACAAAGGAGCCTTGCCCAAGATGTGCGAGTCACAGGTTCAAGCTTCTTTCATCTCTGAACACATTCAAACATGCACCTTTCACTAATTTGTAAACTATTTTAGGTAATATGTTGTGAATGGGTGATTTAGATCACTTAAAGAATCACCATCAAAACTATTAGCAAAAGTGGTTTTAATATGATGTTGTAAAAGTGTGACTTAAGAAAGTTCAATGGCAAGGTTTACTCTTACTGTACAGCACAACCAAGGATTGAACAAGGATTCAAAACTATCAAGACAAAATCAAAGTTACCAAGGCACAAATCGAAGTTACCATACAACAAGGTTATGTGTGATACTGGTTTCTTACCAAAGATCTGCCATCGGAAAGAGATTTCTCTGATTCAAGCAGTAACCTTGAGAAGTGTCTGAGTTCAGGGAGAGATCACCACTATGCAGCCACACTGCTTATCAGGGTGAGCTCAAAGAAGGCTCACTTAGTGGTTGTCTTGTAGTCAAGTTACATGCAATGGGAAAGTTATGCATGAGACTTCTTGTACCTACAACTTTTCTTGTTCTTTGAAAAATTAGTCTTGGAAAAGCCAGAAGTTATTCACATGTTAATTGCATGGTTGATATGCATCAGTACTCACTGTTGCACCCTGCTTCTTTGTGGGTTTTCATGAAACAGATTGAAACTAGAGGAGTTCTTGGCCCAGCTACAGCTCAGACCTTTACCTCCTTTGGAGCCTGTACCAAGCTACTGCTAGTTTGGTTAAGGGATCGAGTGTATCCATCACATAGCCAAGTTACATGGAATCTTTGCAAAATAAGTCAAGATCTGTTTGGCCTATAAATAACCATAAAAATAAAGAAGCATTATAGTATATCTTAGCAATTAAATTTCTTATAAAGACTTAATTTTTTTCTGACGTGTGGTTTCACATTCTATGAGGTTATTTTGTATTTGTTTAATGCCAAATAATCTTAACACTGTAGCCTGTGTAGTTATTTGCAAAACAAGATCCTACTAAATAAAATACGATTGGAGTCCAAATCAAAGGGTTCTAAAAGCTTTCACTAAATAATATAATCCTCAGTAGCAATAACACCAGTCAGGAAACAGGGAAAAAAGACTATTGCTGCAACTGCATACATCTGTAAATTTATTACCAGTTTCAATTTATTTTTAAGTAAGTGTAATACAAAGAAACTTGAAGACTGTCATTGTCAGTATAGTTGAAATTATACTGTTCTCTCTTTGTCCCATATAAAATCAGAAAATTAGATTATCACAATTAAAGGATAAAAAATTGTCCTAAGTGTTAAAGTATAGCCTATGAAAATTCTATGACACTGCAGAAAAATAGCACTTATTATTTCATGGTTGTAGTCTGAAGTTTTTGGTGTCTGTAAGAATAGCACATTTTTAGAGATTATAGCATAAGTGACACTGTGTAGCTAAACTGTTTAGCTCCAACTCATCAAAAGCATCAGTCAGCATTATTTAAGGATAGGGCTTATATTTTTTTCATAAATAGGAATTACAGTGAGATTTCAGTGCAACTTTCCATGAACACCACATTAACAGCTCTGAATGCATTAGTAATAATCACTATTAACACAGTGATATCAAATGTGTTGATAATGATAGGACATTTAAATTGAAAAAGAGACATAATAAAATAAACTCTGACATTATGTGGTGCTAATCATAATGGCCATAATCATAGTTAATTCATTTGGTATTTTCACAGATGGAATATAACCAGTTCTGATGGAGATGCAGTATAAGTATCAATAGCATACTTAGTATCAATATCCTACTTTATTTACATTAAACAAAGGACATTAAGTATTTTGAAAAGTGATTATTGCAATAAATCAACTGTTTTCTCCCTAAATACAATAGAATGATGTTTGCCTTTAACCACAAAACCAAATCAAACAAAATGAACCAAAACAAACAAAAGGACCTGCCATTTGCCCTTGAATAAAGCTATTGTTTCCTGGCCTATGCTAGCTGAAGGATCATACTCCTTCTGTTCATAACATGGAGCGGTAGAATGAGTGGGAGAAATTGCTGAAAAAATTGACATAATTTGTTGGCTTGAATATTAAAAAGAAACTGTCTGCATAGAGAAGGAAACCAAGTGCTGAATGGTAATTAGTCCCAAAATATTATCACCTCAATATATTAGTGACAGGAAAAACTGTGGAGGGAAAAAATAAGGTAGCCCAGCAATCTACGATGGATTTGAAAATATTTCACAAGGTGAAACTTCACAAGATCCTCAAATACGCTCAAGATATCATGTGCCCTATTGTAGCCAGAATTAAAAACAGAATGAAAAGGTCAGTTGCTGAGGCAAACTGCTCCATAGCTGTCCTGACCCACAGCACAATGGGTTTCCTGAGGCAGGGAAATGCCAGAGCAGGGGAGATACCAGCCAGATTCTGGCAGCTCTCTCTTGAGATGTTGATAAGGCCTGAGCATTGCCAGAGCAATGTTAGCCATGTCCACACCTACAGAAAGCAGCCTGGGGAGCACAAGCTACCAAAGCAGTCAAATAGGATGTGACATGTCAGCCAGGGCTTGACATGGCATTTTGCGCGACAGTTCATGCACAAACAATATAATCACCCTATCAGCTCACGATGTGAGCTCAATTGGTGATCATCACCCTCTCAGAAAGATCTTAGTTATGGTCTCCACCTGACAGAAAGCCATGTCCTCTGCACACCTCAGTGTGGCAATCCAGACAGAGCTGCCATGAAAACATGCAGCTGTTCAGGTCTCAGGCTGCAGAGCATGTCAGAGCCTAGTATGTTATGGCGAGTGAGGTGTGACCAAATGGATAATTTTCTCAGCCTAATGGCAGAGCTATGAGAGGCAGTAGAAAGGTTAAGGAACATCGGGAAGTCTGAGAAAGAGATACACTGGTGGGATGGTGAAACAGGAACAGCCAACAGGAAAAAAAACCAAACAACCAACCAAACACAAGATTAAGGGGATCCTGTATCCCTCACCTGCCAAGCAGAAGGCAGTAGCTAAGAGGAGTGAATGAAGGCAAGTTCATGCTTTGAGTGTAAGGTGAACCCTCTCCTTGCCTACATCACCTATTCTCCAAATGCCTCATTACAAAAGGTATGAGGCTCTGAATGTGGAAGGCCAGTAAAAAGGATGATGTGGATGATGATCTGTCTACATCAGAGGTGTTACCAAGATTAGAAAAGCCTACCTCTCTCCATTATGATCACCTCCACATGGAAGAAAAGACAGGTTACAGTTTTAAACTGAGGGAAAATAGGTTTAGATTGGATCTTAGGAAGAAGTTCTTCAGTATGAGGGTGGCAAGACTCTGGAATAGATTGCCCAGAGAAGTTGTGGATGCCCCCTCTCTGGAAGTGTTCAAGGCCAGGTTGGATGAGGCCTTGAGAAACCTAGTCTAGTTGTGAGGCATCCCTGCATGTCAGGGAGGTTGAGTTAGCTGATCTCCAAGATGCCTTCCAACCTAAGCCATTCTATGATTCTATAACTCCTTTCTGAATGGAATGGAAGATCCAATATGTTGAACAGATACTCATCTCAGGGAAGTGTGCTGACTCCCTGGAGCCTAGGCTAAATATATCACTAGGAAATTTCCTAGCTTGATAGGACTCTCATCCGTTACTGTTCTTCTGTGTGGGTGGACATGAAGCTGCAATGTATAGTCCAAGAGCCTTGGGATAGTTGATGAGAGAATCTGGAGCACAGGTTATTTTTATCTCACTTCTTGCAGTTGTGGGCAGTGACACTGGAAGAAACAGACAGACCCAGTCACATAGCTCTGTGCCTGGTGTCACTGCCATAATTCTGGGTTTTTTGATAATGGTATTGTCTACATGGAACTGGGCTTGCTGGCATCATATGGGATTCATCTTTCTCAAAGAGGCAAAAGAGTCTTTGCTCAAGAGCTAGAAGAGCTCATTGACAGAACTTTAAACTAGACTTAAAGGGGGAGGGAGATAATATCAGGCTTGCCAGTGACAAGCTGTGGGACAACACACCAAGGTTGGTGGGACAGAGTGCTAACAAGGGCCCTCAGACTCTTGCTCTGAGACATTCTGGGTACACTGGATCACATTTAACGTCTTCAAGAGATGAGATGGGGGCTCCAGAGATAATAGGAGACAATAGGGAAACACCAGTGGAATATCTCAAAGAAATGAATGTGTGTTACTCCAAGAAGGAACACAACCTACAGTCCAGCTGAAGTGCCTCTGCACCAATGCATGCAGCACAGGCAACAAGCTGGAGGAGCTGGAAGCCGCTTCTCTTCAAAGTAAGTGTAACATGCTTAATATACCTTGGGCAAAGTAGAGGGAACTAAATCTTAGAAAAAAGGACAAAACTAGTACATTTGTCCTGGAAAGCTGCAATGCTTTCTAGATAATGACTGTGAGTAGCCTTACAAATAGCATTAGTTTACTGCTTAAACAGATTAGGTAAGCCATTTAACCCTTGTTAAATGTAATTGGATATACTGTGCGGTTTCTATTTTGTAGTGATTATTCCAGGAAAAAGGTTTAACTGGATGTCAATTAAAGGTCAAATCTTGTTCCCAGTGAATTCAATATAAGTTTAATCCTTGATTTCAATAGGACTAGCATTTCATTTTAATGAATTATATGCTTGTACAGACAATATAAATCTAATAAAATATTGCCACAAGTTAAACCTAGCCTGCTCTTACAATGCTGATCTGCAAATCTTTATCCAGATGGTCTCAACTGAAGTCATGTCAACACTATGGAAAGGATATGAAGGTATCCATGCATGAATTTATTCAAATAAATTAATTTGAATTTATTAATAATGTTTGCATTTAGAATTATTATGATTCAGAAGATTCATATCAACCTCTGAATTTGCATGTTTTTTGCTTTCTTGAGAAAAAAAAAATTCTGGGGAAGAAAAAAAAAAAGGAGGGATCAAAACAGATGTAAAATCAAGTGTGTTTTAAGTCATATTCCTCCCCCTAGGTTTTATACTACAAAGTTTAAAAAGAAGTTTTGATTGCATGTTTCTCCACAAATGTCTAAAAAGAGCACTGTGGACTTAAGAGCATCTTAAGAAGCTAGAAGGATTTATGTATAGAGCATTTGCAGGTATGGAGTGACTGCATTACAAGTATGCTATCCTAGTATTTATTACAGGACACTCACAGAGTGGGATTTGGAATCCTCTATGGTTGCAGATATGGCTGCATATCTTAGATGCATCTGACAGAGGCAGCATCTGAACAACTGCACATTGTCTGCTGACTAGCAGAGCTCCTTTTCAAAATCAAGGTCCAGAATTTTGATGTCCATGGCTGAGTACCATGCTAAACACAACTAGCCCATAAAGTGTCTGTCTCCAAGACAAAGTGTTTGTCCCACATTAATCAGGGGCAGCCTCTCTATTGCAGACTGATTATGTCCAGAGCATCTAGCACAATGTTGAATCTCTTCAGGGGCCACTGTGATGCCTTTGTGGTATTACGATATGACAGCTATTTCCTGTGTGGTGTATTTCTTTTTCTTTTTTCTCCTCCCATTACAAAGTGTGAGAACAGTATCAGAGCTGCACGGTAATCATCTGTGTGATACCATCATAACTTAATTTTAGGGCATGTGTTTCCTATACTTGGAATATGGAGGTTATGCAAAAGTTGTTTTATCTGCTGATGGGAGTCTGTTGGAGGACTATATAAGTCGGAAGAAGCCAAGTCTGGAATAGTACTGCCTAAATTGCCTTTTAGGAAAGACTCCATCTTAACCTCTTAGCAATGACTGGGCACCATGTCAGAGATTGTTAAGTTGTAAAAAACCACACCAGTAAATATGTTAAAATTAATTTTAAAAAATGTGTAATTACAAAAGCTATAAATGATCAGTGGATCAGTGCTTGTGGTTGTTTCCTGATAATTCTTCAGTATAAATAAACTTGTGAGGTTTTTTTTTTCCCCCACTTTTTTTTCCCACCAGCAAATGTGGTTAACTACATAAAATTATTCTTGAATGAGTAGACTTACCTCATGCTAGTATCATTGCTTTGAGGATCACATCTTCATCATTTACATCTGCTTTCAGTATGAATGAACAGGGATGTTCTCCACTGACTGAAGAACCAAGATTGTCACCTTGCAGTTCATTATGCAAATATAAATTAAGTAAATGTGGAGAAAATTAATGATAAAAAGGAAAAAAATAAAGTCACTACAAATTTGACCAAAGATCAATTCACAGCAAATGAAGGAGTAGAGATAACAGTGCAAAGAATCGATAGGTGGTAGGGGATATTGTGGTAATAATTAACATTTTCTAGTTGTATAGAAGAGAAAAATAGATCTATATATCAATAAGGATGATCTGCTCGTCTTATACATAGTAAGACTGACAACAAAGCAAGACTTTTTATTTGGATTTGATAATTTCTATGGAACATTAATTTTGTGAATGTCTCAAAACATTTGTTTTAAACAGTGAAACTCCAGAGAAGTGCTATAGTATCCAATAATAAAATAAATAAATAATACCCTAAGCACTACTATATATTTATCTGTTGTATTTATTTAGTCTTGGTTCTGTTGGCAGCATATGCCCATATTGGAAAAAAAAAAAAAAAAAAAAATTACTACAAACAGGATGGTACTGGAGCTCATCTAAATGGTTAATTCCTGTCTTTGGGAAGGAATTCTGACAGGCATATGGAAGCAGGTCTAGTGCTAGCTCCTCCAAAATAACAGCACAGATATGTTATCAAAATACAATTTGTATGCTGGGCAAACAAAGTATTTTTACACATACATGTACACACAATTTGCAGACAGATGACATTGTTAGATGAAGGATCCGCCACCCATGTGTGAGGTCAGGAATAACCATATCTATGTTGTCCTACATGGTATATTTCAGCTATTTTGGTTGTTAATCTGATGTATAAAATGATTTTTTAGTATTTTTTATTTCTTAAGAGCAAACATACCTAACATGATGATACAGACATGAATGTATTTTCCAGAAATGATAATTTTCACACTGGATGGTTTAACCCTCCAGTGAAGGGAGGAATGGATCGTTATTGTGTTTGCACTAAAAAGTCATGGCTTAACCAGAAAAAAAAAAAAAAATCCAACAAAGACACAAACCCAGCCAAATAAACAAAACCCTTTTAAAATTACATTTTCCTGATGCACACATATGTGCACATGAAGACCACAATTCTGGAAGAGAGAGGTGGCAACATTTGCAATTTTATCATTAGATTGTGTGAAAAAGTAGCCTGTTTAGTGTAGTGTTATGACATTCAACTAAAAACATAAATTCCTTCACTGCATGGCAGGAAGCCTAAATAAAAAACAGGATGGAAAAACTAATGTTCCATGAAAAATTATATACAGAGCAATAGAAAATGTATAACTAAGTGCCACATTACTTTCTGGTTTTCTCTGAGTTCCAGCAAAGTATCTGCTAAATCTTTTATTATTATGACCTTTCTGATAATCCCAAATAAAACTTTTCTAAGCAATGACAAATATATTATAGATGCTCCATTTTCTTCTAGAAGAGGGAGAGAAAAGAACCCTTCACATAAGTCATGCTTACCTACTCTGTCTCCTCAGAGGAGTTTTGTTCTTTGTGGATGATTGATTTATTTATTTATTTTGTGGAACTACTATCTGGAGCTTACAGCTACAAAATAATGGTTTTTATTTACTCTTTATTGGTTCTAGAGTGTATTTTTACAGTATTTAAGCATTTGCTTGAAGCTGTAGGAATTCAGAAACTATGTTGGCGCATGACATGGCTGTCAACTAGGTTTGAAGCTTGCAGTACCCAAAATATCTTTCTTCACTACTGAAAGGTGTTTTGATGAATGTCTTTCTGAAACAGAAGAATTTTGAATCCTTTTCTCCTCCCCTTTGGGGAGCGAGAGGGGTTAACAGAGAGCATCTGTTATTAGTCTAAGCGGCCACCTTGACCCTAAACCGTGACAAACAGAAGTTGTAGAAATAAACTAACTTGTTGCTTAAAATGAAGTTTGAGTTTTTCTTCTACATGATCTGCTTGAGCCAAGATATATATCTTTACTGTCTGTAGTAAACAATTAATAGCACTAGCTGGTACTTAAAGTAGGTTATTTAGATGAAGAACAATTAGCAGTAAAAAGTACATTTCAGAAGAAATTTAAGGAGTTCACGTTCTTATAGGAAACTATGAAAATTACATAAAGTACAGATTTTCAGGAAGAGCTAGTATAGGGTAAGATTTGCTAGCTTTGTGCTGTGAGCTCCACATCACTTGTCAGACTGCTCATGAAAGTGCCCTTTACTGCACAACTATTAGCTGCAGCTACTTCTGTTCTGTAGAACACAGAGACAATATCAGAAAATGCCCAAATGTCTAATTTTGGTAAAGCCTATCATTTGTATGATTAAAAACTTCAGTGAATCAGGACCAGAATCCTGAGTGGCTTATGGACTAAACAATTACATGTATCACAGAAAAGGTGAGAATGTAAACAAGGAGTTTGTGTCTTATATTGTTAGTGTTCAAAGCAAAAAGATATTTTCTTTATTTTTGGCAGAGCTGTACTCCTGTCCATTGACAACATTGTTTAAAAACAGTGACTAAAAAAATTGTTTCCTTTTTAGAAAGATGAATTACTGATAATATGCTAATTTAAATTCAATGTAACTCAGCAATGTAGATGATCTATTATTGATCCTCAAAACATACCAATACCTGACAATTCCGGTTTGGTTTTGTGTTGATTTTAGTTTTGCTTTTGTTTGTCTGGCATGTCTCCAATGCAGATAGTTCTTTTATATTTCTAATAGCTTGCATTAACTTAATTTTAATTATTCAGTTAATGCTTTTAATCATCTTATAATTTTAATTTAATCAGAGCAAATGAACAATTACTATTTTGTAACAATACAAGCTATATAATAAGGCAAACTTGCAATTTTTGATATTTTATTTTTTCTTTTGTACAACTTCCATGTGATCTAAACATTCTTCTGCTCTCTTTCTTCATTAGTTACACCTTTGATGCACTGTACTGGGATTTGATTTTTCCAAACATAAAATTAATTATATGGGATCAACATCATCAGCTTTTCTATTCAGGAAAGGATCATTTGGAAATTGGTTGGTTGTGTTGGTGTATTCTTCATCAAACCTATTCTAATTGTCTCTTCATTGTCTAAATCACAATTAATTTAGTGGCTATATTTAAAAAATATATTCTACCTTTATCATCTGAAAGAAATAAAATAGAAGAGGATTTCAAACTGTTTAGAAAATAAATAAGATTATCAGATATTGTACATTATGCACATTCATGTCTTCTGGTTATGAAGAATATACATCTTTGTATCCATCTAAAGGGAAATATAATGCATTTCATATTCATTTGATGTTAACATTCAAATTAGTTTTCTACAATTACAAAACCCAAACTGAAATATCCTTTCATGAAGACATATAGAAACCTAAATATGTGGGTTAGGAATTTTACTATACAGTGGTGCTGTGTTGAAGGATATGAAGAAAGGTGTTGTAGGGCTGAGCATTAATTGGTTTTTTGAGTATCTTATAAGCTTCAGTTTATTTATCAGCACAGTGAAGTTGACAGACAGACTAAGTCTGAGAGACAAAATGCTGCAACAATATGCTCTGTTTTACTTTACCCACATTTGCATGGTAATTTTCAGACAGAAATAAGCAAGCTCATGCAGTGTTACAGACCAGTCTGTTGCTAGCCAGATGCTTGTCAGCTCCAACCAGGAAGCCTTGAGGGCAAGTTAGCATGGTGCTACGGCTGAGCTTCTTCCTCTATTCACAGTTTGTTATTCTTGGCTTGGCATTGCTTTATTTGTGACTAAACAGCTGTTTGAACTAAAAATAACTTTGGAAGAAAGGTGAATCCTGGGGCAGGGGGGAATAAAAGGTGATAGGTGAAAAACTATCTGGATTCTGCTTATATCTCTAATGTTAACACAGCTGGAAAAAAAGGGGGTAGCTTTCTATGGTCTGCATGCAAAAGTAGCTCACTTTGACAGAGATGAATGGAGGCAAATATGTTACTGGATAGATGAGCTTAACACAAGCAGATGATTTTCATTTAAGAGATTAATTTAGAAGTTGTATCATTTTGTTAATTCTAAATGTGATCAGCTAACTTCAGGCATCTTTCATGTTCATGGCCTGAAGTCCTTTATTTTAACCTCACCTCAACACTGCAAAAACATACGACTTCAGCAGGAGCAGCCAGCATACTAAGCACATTATAGACTCAGGGTCAGGATCTAAGTATTGTGTATGTGGTTGTAAAAACCACATGACACCAAAGAATTATTAATCTTCTAACCTAGATTAAGTCATGCTTCTTAAAGTTATGCTCAAATATTTTAAAACCTCAGTCACTTAAGAAAAGCTTTGACACAGTAGATCTGCCAGATACCTAATTTCCTGTTCTCAGCTACAGTTTTGTAATAATTGGAGGATCTCATTTTCCTAATCAATTCCAAAACTGCAAGGTGTCTCAGTGAATGTATTTCCAAGACAGAAGTATAAATAAATTTCATTAAAGTATATTATAATATTGTGATTGATGTACAGTTCTTTTTGGTAAAAATTGTTCTGTATCTTCTATTTTAATTGTAGAATAAAATCACAGAATAACTTAGGTGGAAAGGACCTCTGGAGATTTCTAGACAAATACCCTTACTCAAAGCAAGTTCAATAACATCAGGTTGCTCAGGACAATTTTCAAGCAATTCTTGGACACCTCAGAGGCTGGAAATCCCACTATCTTTCTGGGCAACGACTTAAAGTATTTTGCCACCATCATGGTAAAATATTTTATTCCCTATGTCTAATCAGACTTTAGGGTGTTCCAAGCTCTACCCAGTGCCTTTCACTCTTCATCTACCTTCTCCTTTTTCTATGACTGTGTTTACCTGTGAGAACATTTGAAAAACCGATGTACTGCTTGGTTTGAACAATGCAGTAAGTTTAAACCGTTCTTATATATGGCTTGCTTGGGAGAAATACACTGATTTAGAGTACAAACTAAACCATGGCCTAGAATGAAGATGCTGATGTTTTGTTTGAGATACAGACTAGCAGAGTTTATCAATAAAATCTTTTCTTCAGGGACATAAGAGGCAATCAATGAGAAATACTGGGGGTGCTACAGGAAATTTCTTTGCTCTGTTTTAAAGAGACTTTATAGTTTGTTTCTATCCTTTCTTTTTTAAGAAGAAAAAAGTCTCTCAAAATTAAGTTTTCTCAATTCTATTGCCACATCTGAAACTTTGGACAGACTAATTCAACATTATATGTTATTATTTCTTCTCTTACATCTGTGTATTTTCTTTATTAGAACTACTATTATTTTAATGAAACAATTTTCATTCCCTTCTTTGGACAAAGATGGTAGACTTTGACCTTGGTGTATAAAGAGCAGAAATTTACATAGGAGTTATAAACCACCTGAAAAAAAATAAGTAACTGGTTTTGAAAATGTGGCAAGTTGACTCAGCCATCAGTAAGCACCCACACAGCCTCTTGCTCACTCACCTTACCATCATTAGGTTGGGAAGAAAACAGAAAGAGCAAAAAGCAAGAGCTCATGGATCCAAATAAAGACAGCTTAATAAGTGAAGGAAAGAGAAAAAAAACCCTGAAGTGATGCAAAAGCAAACACTCAGCACCTTCCACAAGTCACCAAATGCCCAGACAGTCTCTGAGTAATGTCCACCTTGAAATACAACAGCCTTTCTACCTTTACCTACAGTTTTTATTGCTAAGTATGACATCTTATGGTATAGAATATCACTTTGGCCATATGGAAAATCACTTCGGCCATTTTGGGTCAGCTGTCTCAGCTGTGTCTCTCTCAAC
>JAAGNO010015485.1:16701-35454 GCA_033439905.1 Ceryle rudis
CAAGTGCTTGGCCGGCGTGGCCGGGAGGGCGGTGCGGGGAGAAAGCTTTGACACTGTACAGGAGCTCTTTAACAATAACCAAAACTTTGATGTGTTATCAACATTGTTCTAGCCACAGATCCTAAACACAGCACCATATGGTCTGCTATAAAGACAGTTATCACCATCCTGGTCAGAACCAGTACAAAAAGTAACCAGAAAGCTCTACTTTTCATCTGAAAAAATGCCAACAAAATTTTAGCATCTCAAATACCTCATTTTTATGTACTTGAAAATAATATATAGGCTGTACAGAAATCCAAAGGGGAGGAAGTAGGCAGTTGGACGGAATACCAAAGAAACTGTGGGCTATAGTACAGCTGTTCTGTATTTTTTTCACATATTAATTTATATTTGAGATATGATGCAATTTCTTCACTGTCATACCTGCGAACAATTTGCAAGTTTTACATATGAAGGCTTGCTACTAAATAACTCTAGGATTTTTTCTAATTCTTTAATCATATATCCCAATAGAACTTTCCATTCTTACTTATCAAGTACAGTTTTTAATCTTAGAGTGTACTTAGCTTCAATTTGATATTATAACAAGTCTGAAGAGGTTAAAAAAGTAGGAAGACAAAAACTGTTCTACTGCGTCTGTAAAATCAGATAGCGCCATGGATTTTACTGCAGCTATACTACTTATGCTCTCTTCATATCTAAGTATTTACTGTCACTATAGCTCTCTAAGAGAAGACTTAAGAGCCCAAGGCAGCTTGTTCAGGTTTTCTCCTAAGTCAGATGATATAGATGGGTGCTTCCATAGGGTAGTTAATCTAATTGTATGAAAAGCAAAATCTTCCTGTCCCTGTGTCAAATCAGCCTGACAGCAATTTAGAACTTAAAACTTAACTTTTAAATGTCTTAAGCTGGATCAGATAAAGTCCATTCCTGCTGTCTATATGTATAACAGAGTAAGTTATTCTCTCTTCCACCTCATTCTCTGTTATGATAGTACTGCTTTCCAGAGACATCTGGAAGAAAATAAACCTCAGGATTTAGGGTTATTTTTCATCAAGAATTTCTTTCCTGACCCTTTCCAGGGTGAATTTTTATCATTCCTGGCACTTAGAGGTTGGTTGCAGCAATTCTGACATAGTGTAAAGAAACAGCTATTATCAGCAGGGGAGTATACAGAGAACAGATTGACTTTATATTAGTATGTAACAAAATATTTCTTCTGCAAATAGGTATAAGGAGTATAATAAAAAAATAAAGCAAAGGAAAAAAAAAAACCAAAACAAAACCAAACAACCAAACAAGGAGAAGACTACCTGGAAACTTGAATCTATCACTTTTATGTATATAATGAATACTGTTGGTTTAATGTAACTTCAGCTGTTACATTTATAATAGTTCTAAATGCCAACAAGCTGTGTTTTGGTATGCTTATAAATGTGTTTGAAAATGTACATCACACTTTCCACAGGTTTGGGGCAAGCACAATTCACTTCCATAAAAACAGCATCTTGAAGATCTCAGCCACTTATGTTTAGAAGTATATAAAGGATTTATATGCTGTAAGCCATCCTTTGTTGAAAAGTTTTGGCCTCAGTATTTCTCTCTAACATGCAAACACACATGGATTTTGGAAGTTCTAAAAAATAAAACAGGACCTGCACTAAGATTTTCATGCATATACTAAAGGAAGTCAGTTTGCTAGAGCAAACTTTTAACACAAACAAGACTTAAACTGTGATAATAGAGGAACAAAGCTTTCTTCCCAAAACTACATAAACACAGAACACTGTGACTAAGGAAACCCTGAGAAAAGGTGCAGATAAACATCAAAGTTTCTGACCTACTCACTGAGTATACTTTTGCTGGTTTTTACAGCTGGATCTCTAAGGAGCAATCATGCTGACAGACAGCAAAGCCAGGTGAGAATGGAAGAAATCTATTGTTAGAACAGTAAGACAAAGAGCTGGCAGAAAAAGACCTTGATATTACACAGTACTTTTCCAGGTCAGACTTACCTGACCTTCCCTGGGTTAAAGAATTTAGGTATGAATTTTAATAATGTTCCTATAGTACACAAATATAACAGAAATCACAGGCATAAGGGAATATGGCCACATGAAAGAACGCTGTCATCACAAACCAAAGAAATAAGTTTTTGATCACAGACTCTCAAGATTTCTGATGGAAAGCCGAATAAAACACCTCCAAAATTCCCAAACTAGACAACTGCACCCTTGCTTCTTTTTCTTTGTCTTTAGTGGTCACCCACAGATAGGACAAACCATAAGCTATTGATGGGGAGGTTAACGAAGCTTTATTCCTCACTGCTGATTGTCAGCAAGGAAGAACTCCCACCAAGCAGAGATGCAGTATGCAGTAATTTCATCTACATCCATTTGAAGTTATTTGTGACTTTCAACTATCAACTATCCAGGCTATTGTAAAACTAAAGGGGAGAGTAGTAGTGAAAGGAGCCAACAGGATATCTTAAAAAGTGCTATTCCCTTACAATTTTGTTTGTTTGTTTGCTTTAGTAAAAAATGAGAAGCTATGGAAAACTAACAAATATTATAACACAACTGGTAGGCTAATGGTGTTAAGATCACTCTTTTTATAGGCATAATTCCTACTTTCAACTCAGCTTCAGGTCATGTAGTAGGAAGGCACAAACATTCATAGACAGACAAAACTGCAGCTTATTCTCTCTTCAGATCAGTTTGTTCATCCACTGTTACCAGAGCTTATGTGAATAATTTTCTAATAGGAATGAGAACAGTGAGATAGTGTGAAAATTATAGATGTCATCATTACAGTTCTTTAACTTAATATGTGATAAAGTATTTTCAGTTAGGGCTAAGCACAATTTATTAATCTTGTAATTAATACTGTTTTGGTTTTCATTAATAGCTGACATTGCATAAACCGTTGTTTACTCCTACAGATGTTCATCAATTAACAATCAATTAAATGATTCCCACTAATTCATGGCTTCTGTTAAGATGAACTGCTACAAGTGACAATTGTTCACTGCGAGCATCAAAGAAACCTTTTGAGAAGCAGTATGGCATCCTGTTAAGATGGAATATCAGATACTGCAACTTACATATTTGAACACTACACAAAAACCATTGCAGAATCAAAAACAAAATACTGTTCCACTCAATTCTGTCATCAGAGCTGTCTTCCATTCTCTGTAGACATACCTTTAGTTTTAAAGACAAAAAGGTTAATCATAAAGAAGGATAAAGTAATAACCTATACCATTATCAATAGGATATTTTTGATTTAAGGGTTTATCAGTATTCAGAAGAAGAACTTAATCTTATCTGAGTTTGTCAATTGTAACAAAATGTGTGACTGAGATCAATATAATTTTAGCACCAAATTCAAATGCTTTTTAGGGCCATATTAACAGCAGCTGAGACATGTAAGGCTCTCTGTATTATCTTCTGAGTTATTAATCAGCTCAATTACTGTTATTAAAGGAGTTAATTTTGCTGTAGCTGATAGTATAATAAAGTAACTGTCCACTATTGGCTGTTTTTAACAAGGAAAAAATAACAAAAATGGCTTATATGAGATCTTATAATTATCAAAGATAAGATAAAATTTGTTCCTAATTCTTCCTTAATCTTAAAAATATGCAGTGTTCATTTCCTCAGAAAAATAAAAAAAAAAGAATAAAAAACATGGAAATAAATCTGCTAAAGAGTTCTGGGTAGAAATGGAAACAGTAATATGTCACCTGGAATATATGTAGCAGGAGAAAGAAGGGATGATGTTTTGATAAGAAACTGGAGAATAAAATAGCAAATGCAATTACAGGCATATAAGATACATTCTACTACATCAGACATGAAATGTGTCTGGTAAATCATTCAGATTTAATTGGCTAGTGAATCTGGATAATTTTCTGACCAAAAAAAAAAAATAGAATCCTGGTTTTTATTAGCTGATGATACAATTTTTATTAAATTACACTTTGCACAAGATTTACAGATAACAAAAAGCAAGTCATTTCTGTGAAAAAGGGAACTTAAACACTCCTGTTGAAATAGCTTTTATTTTTTAATCTTTGTACAGATACTGTGTTATGAAAATATACCTAAATCTCTTTCTTAACTTAAAAGATGGCATAGAAAGGGGGTATGTGTACCAGCCAGCAAAACTCTTTGGTTAAGAATCTCACATGGAATTTTTTTCTAAAGTTCAGTTTTTAAATTTCTCCTAAAGTACTATCCTAATTCATATGAAATTAAAAATGATATTATTTTGTTGTTTTGTTTCTTTTATAATGAAGTTGCAAAGGGTTCCAGCAATTAAATCTGATTTAAAGTATTCCAACCAGTCCACTCATTAATTGTATTACTTTGTAAAAATTCTCAAGATACTTGTTCATAAATTTGAAAACTCTGTATTGTGTCTACAGTCGGAACTTTGCTCAAATCAGGCCATAAGATTTTAGTCAAGTCATTGTCTGTCATGGTCTGACATGGCAATTTCACAGTCTGAGTCCATAAGAGATACTGCAATAGAAAATAACATAAAATGTTCAAAGTGAGCTTCAGATAATTTGTGCTTTATCTTCTCAATTAATATTCTTGATTTTCTGTGAATACAAATTTTTACATAGTCTGCAGCATACATAAATGCAAAAACCACTTAATTGCTTGTGGTCCTATTTGTGGCTGTATGTGAAAGTAATTGTTTAAAAGTTACTTCAAATTTTCTTCCTTTGTTGAAATGGGAACAAATAGAGATCTATGAAGTTAATTTAAATCAAGAGTTAGAAGTCTAAATGCCCCTTGTTTCTGTCTTGTTTCAAGAATTACCTAAGTCTTCAGGCAACTGTTGAGGTTTCTTTTCTTAAAAACCTATGCTTAGAAGTACTTTGAGGATATATTAACTTCTTTCTCCCATAAGGTCTGTTATATTCTATAATTTGTAGGAAACCAGTTCTCCTCTGCATTATACATTTAATTTTTCAGACTGCATTTTGGTGGTAGTGATGCTGATCTTTTATACATAGGAGATTAATAGTTAGAATGTTGTCCTGGGATCAAAATTACTTTTATAGTTTTTAAGGATGCATCCTCCACATCTCAGGAAAATAAAATTTCATTTAAAAAGAATCATTCCAGGTAAATGTATGTACTGATCAAATCCAGCCCCTGAGCAATCGAGAATGCAGGAGTAACTGAGACCAGAAATAAATCAGGAAAGAGGAAACTTTCTACTTCAGTGAAGTGACTTTTTAATACTTTAATACTTTTAAAATAAAAAGAAAGTTTAGTGTATCATTGTAAATGACTCACAAAGTTTTGGCTAAGGCACTCACATGCAAAAGGACAGTTCTGGCTCCTTTTTTTGGGATCTGTTTTGGTTATAATGGTCTAATACGTAATAAATGCTCAAGACGTATTTATTTGCTATTTCCTTTCCCAGAAGAAAACTAAAAACTTTCATGTAAATTTATTACTGTACGTTTTCTGTTTCCACTTAAATTAAAAAGATTTTCTGAGACTAATTGCATAGGACAAAGTCTACCTACAAAAGTGTCTCACACATTCCATACTATAGATTGAGCAACACATGCATGGAAGCATATCTTTCCAGAAGAGTGAAGGAAGTAATGGTAAACCTAAAGATCAAGTGTTTTGAATCAGTCAATATCACACTTCAGTTCTGGAGTAGTAACAGATGACATCCCTTCCCCACATGGTTCTCTCATGCTACAGCAATCTACTTTGCACCTTCAAAACTCTCATTGAATTTTTTCAAGCCACACTGTGGTCATGATACACTAACCCTCCGTTCTGTGTTATAAAACCATTATCATGTATTTATCCTCTTGTCAAGAGTCTTCAGGTCTGCATTGTTAAATAATAGAGGGCCATAGAGTTAACTCAGCTTCTGGATCTCCCTTTGTTCTCACTGCTCAGTCAATAGCTCAGTCTAGGGAACTCTGACAAGAAAAAAACAATTAGAAAGGAGGTTTAGTCTAAGCAGTTTTGTTGAACTTCTTTGCCACAAGGGTGGATTGCTGGCTCATATTCAACAGGGCCCTTCTGTGCAGAGAGGCTTTCTAGTCAGTCAGCCCCAAGGCTGTACTGGTGCCTGGGGTTATTTCTCCCTAGAGGCAGGATTTTGAATTTCTGTTCATTTAACTTAATGAAATTTCTGTATGCTCAGGTATTCATCCTGTCAAATTCCCTCTGAATGGCCAAAGAACCACTGGTTATATCAGTTTTATATATGCAGGCCTGTTGAAGGTGAACTTTGTCTCATCATACAGATCACTGATGTTAAACAGTATTGGATCCAGTACTGACCCATGGGTTACACCACATCTCAGAATGAAATGTTTTCAGCATGCCTTGAGTATTTTGTCACACCTCAGAATATCATTACTTTCATATGGACAGAAAAACTTGCAGAAAGCTAGCCTAGTGGCAGACATTTAACAGGTAGGAAGGACTGACACATCAGTGCTGCATATGCTGAAAGTAGGGGTTTGCCTCCAATGATTACTGTGGAGTACTCATGACTCAGGATAATTTAAACTACTCTGAGCTTCCTTCAAACTTCATCATCACCCCAGGAGGAGATTGCTCTGCTTATTACTAAAATTCTGTTCAGGCACAGAGTTACAGTTTCAGTTGCATTCTAAACGGGATGAGTGATGGTGTACTTAAAGGTCTAGTTGTATCATCTCCATTCTATGCAGAAAGATACATACTTGTGATGAAAGTTCCCAGCTTTCAAACCAACATGAAGATCTCCAGTTTGCCAACTGAGATTTGTTTTGTTGAGTACTTACTATATTTTGGACACCACCAAAGGGACTGATTAAAAGTATTTTTTATTGTTTGAGCATAGACTGCAGAATTTCTTATGTATATGTGTTCATGTATGTATAAACATGGACATAAGTGTTTTTTAACTATTACCTGTCTCAATATAGGTATGATTAGTCTTTTTAAACAAAATGGTAGAATTTTTTTTTTTTTTTTCTGTATTCCTACTTTGATAAGACTCAAAATATAACTGGTGTTTGCTTGCTTCAGAAGAAGATAAGGTATTATCAGGATTCTTTTTTTATTCATATTTCATTTATCATCCATCATACGGTCTTATTTTGACAAGAGCTAATAAGATTTGGTCTTGTCCCATTTTTCATGCTGGTGTTAAAAATTGTCCTTGTAGCATAATTTTCTATCCTTGTCTATAGATGTTTCATCAGGTTTCTTTTTTTCCCTCCAGCCCTCCAGATTAAAAAAAAAAAATAAATTCAGAAATGTCCAACCAAAATCCAAATAAAACCCTTCTCATCCTGTTGTCCTGATTCATAAGACTTGGAACATTCCTACTTTTCTCCTGGTTTTGTGGTTTTGTTTTTCTTTTTTACATGAGGACTCCAGAGGAAATATAACTTGGTCATATTTTCTCTGTAGTAAGTCTTGATTCTTGCTCCATCACATCTTTTCTCCTCTCCTCATCAACTCAATCTTGATTTTGTTTCACACTATAGTGCTAAAGCTCTCTTTAGAACAGCTGTAACTAAGCCCTCACAGCAAAAGATCCATGATCCATGACATGTCTATTAAAATAAATTTGTTTTATTATTTATTACTATTATTATTCTTTCTTCCCTTGCTTCTAAATATAGCAGAAGAGCTAAGAAGATGCATATCTGATTTTCCTTGGTGTCATTGTAGAGTCAGAGGGAAATGTATAACAACCTGGGAAATGAAAAGGAGGAGAAACAAACAAACAAGCCAGTCTTGTGCAGCTAAAGCCACTTGACCATCTCAACTGTTATGAATAATGTGGATGACTAGCATGCTTCAGTAATTTCTAATATTCTATCCCTGTTTTCAAAATTAGCATCGTAACATATCAGAGTTTGCTCTATAATAATGTTTCTCTACAAATTTCTACTGTCAAAACTGTGTTGGAGAGTGGGAGAATCCAATATTGGAAGCTAAACAAAGCAGCCTTAATATAGTTCTGAAAGCAATCATGTATCAAAGTATATGTTCCAAATTTTATTTCCTCTCCCCCCCTGCATTTTTTCTCATCACAGACAGTGCAGCAGAGCCTAGAGAAATATGAACATCAAAAAAATACCCATTAAGAACCACATCAAAATAAATACATCTTGTACAGAGCAACACATTCTAATGAGAACACACCTGTCAAAAATGTTTTGATTAGCTCTGGCCAGTACACTCAAAATAATCCTCATTGCTTCCCGGTGATGAAAGCAGAACCCTGAGTTGTCATTGTATATTTTGAGACACATAAAGAATTTCAGTAATACAGTGTTTTAGGACACCACATATTTTTTAGAATTTAGATAATAATTTCTAAACCATTTTGTTTAGAAATACTACTGGGTCTAGAGTTATTATTCAAGCAGTCAGTTTACAATATGCAAAGTGAATAAAAGAAAAGATAAACTATAAAATTGTTGACATTTCACGGAGAAGTATATGTTACATTTTTCTTAATTTCTTGTACTATTGCCTATTTTATAAGATCAGCATAAATTTATCAGTATTTAAACAATGCTCAAAATAGTCAGCATTTTTTTGTTGTTATTTCGATTATTTTTTTTGCAAAGTAAAATTTAAAATGTAATGTTTAAGTAGGGAACTTTGATTCATCCTTAAATATGAGACATCATTACCCTTATTTTATCATGGGTTTATTATTTTCAGGAATTTGTCTCTTCCTGGTAACTGCTATCAATAAAGCATTTTGAAAACCTGTTTGAGCCTTGTAATAATGACTTAAGATTTTGAACTGGTACCAATATAAAACTTAAGCTGTTGCTGTAATCAATTTTAATGGCAAGAGTTCTCGGTTTAACTTAACAAGTTATGTCTTCTAATGGAGAAAATACTAAGGAAGCTATTAGAATGTGAGGAAAAAAGGATCAACATATTAAATGCTGAGGCTACCACCATGACCACAAGAGTTTGGGTTGGATCACAGTATTCTGCTTCAGAGTTAAAAGAAAGAGTGGCTGATAGCATCAGAAGTGTTAACAATATACTGCACAAAGTGGTGTTATTCTGCACTAAGTTTGGTTTGTTTGTTTTTTGTTTGTTTGTTTTGTTTGCTTTTGAATTATCATCAATTGTTGAGGTGAAGAGTGGGCAACTAGTTTATACAACAAGGCAGGTAAAGTTTTACAATTGTGCTGCAGCTTTGCTAAGTTAATATATTTAATGAGACACAGGAATAGCTTCAGCTTCTGATCAAGACTCTTGAGACCAATTATCCAGCTAGAATAAGTCAATAGCGTCCATGAAAGAAAATACCTTTGTTGTATCTTTTTCATGATAGGTGGAAAGCAATTTTATTTCTCATAGTTTGGAAGGAAAGTAAAGAGTGGCAGCACACAGCTTAAATATCTGTAGAGCAAGGACTCTTTTTAATTCTGTTTTTTCACTGTGTATAGGATTGTTGAGGCCTGATTCTTGCTGAGGGTCTTTTTCTGGATATCACAGTTAATAATAGAATAAATGCTTGCAAGCTTTGCTGAACTACCTCACATCTGTGTGAGAGAGATGCAGTGAAAACTGGGTTCATGAAGGCTGAAGCTGTTTTACAGTTAAGGAAACAATGGAAATTATGAGCAGCCTCAAGGAGTGAGAAAGGAGATAAAAGCTTGAGAATTCAGAGAAGCTGAATAATTGAGCTTAAGTTGTTGATTTTTTTGGTTTTTTGTTTGTTTTTTTTTTTTTTTTTTCAGATAGTGATACTTCATTGTGTTCAGAGACAGAGGAAAAGACTGCATTGCCAAAGAGCTACAGCAATCCTCTTTAATTCTAAAATAACAGGTTTAGGTTTAGACAGATTTGACTTGAACTCAGCCAGTTCTGTACCTTTAAAAAAACCCAAACTGCTAGGCAAAATTCTAGATTTATCAAAAGTCCTTTATGTAGGCTTTTTAGACAAAACTTAGATAACAAATCTTCTGACTATATTTAAAGATCTCTTTTTATTTAAATGCACAAAATATTAATTGCTAATTTTGATGCAAATTTCCAGTTAATACTATATTTTGGATTATATGTGAAATCATGAAGTAATAAACAGAAATTTGAATAAAATATTTTTAATTTAATAAAATAAAATACAAATCTCTAAAAAAAAAATTCTGCTTCCACAGGAAAACAGCAAAATCCTTTTTCAAAAGGTCTGTCCCACAAAGCAGACTTCTCCTGTGCAGTCTTAAGAAGGCTATAAATATAATTAGGTTTATTTTTCATCTCCCAGATTCAGTCTAGGAGAATCTCTCAACCAGTGTTTGCTCTGTGAGAATCACTTCTGAAACCGAATAGAAGTTCTTCACACATGAGTAAGTGAGACTCCTGGAGATGTCCTGGGATGCAGAGAGAACAAATGTTGAATGGAGATTTAACTTCTGTCTTTTGAGGATAAAATTTTGGGTTTAAATTTTGTAAAACCTAAAATTCTGTTGCAGAATCCAGATCTCCTAGTTAACCCAGTTGTGGTGTCCCTACAAAAAAAACCTTCAAGGTCATAGTGCAAGTAATCTGTATCAACTAGTGCATTTGCATTCCAGTTGTCTCTTTGGAACCTGGCTGTAGGTATAAAGGTGTGAAGAGACACTGTGAAAGCTATCTGTGCTACATATTTTGGACAGCCAGACACTTAAAAATTCAGAAAACGTTTTTCCCCTCCACTGGTTGTCAAAGGAACTTGCTTAAAATAGTTACCAATTATTTTTAGATAGCTGACATTGGGTGAGAGGGTTCCTGTGCTCTATACTGCTGCTTCTTTCTTTTCAGAGTCAAATGGGAAACAAAAATCAGGAGGCAAGTAAACATATCTTCTTTACCTTGGTCATAATGCACCAGACAATGAAACCATATAGAGACTCATAAAGGTGATAATATCAAACGTCCACAATCCTGAACACTATCAAGCTGTGACTTCCTTAAGAAAGAGAAAACAATTTGTCTGCATAGCTCAGTCAGACACCCATTTCTATGCAGGAGAGATCAGAAATGTGAAAGCTCTCCTTCTGTTTTTAGGACTTTTTCCATTAGCCATATTGATTTAAGTTTTCTTCTGAAGAATCAATGCCTTGAATGACAGCCAGTCAGACTTCAAGTACCATTTTCTTTAGCTGATATGTTGTGGTCTACACTGTGCATTTGCTAAATTGTTTTCAATCTCTGCTTCTCACACCATTATCCACACACCACATCATAAACATTTCTTTCACACATACTGCATGTAGTCAGCTGAATGCCTGTTGAAGATATTAGACAGATATCTGGGAGATCCTCCATGACTGATAAATTGATCACAGCGCATTTCAGATATGAAACCCCAAAAAGTAATATTTAAAAAGGCAAATGCAAATGTTGCAACTTTAGTTATGCCAATAAAATGCCTGCTACATGCTCCATTTAACTGAAACAAGATTGCTTGTGCTCTGGTATAAACCTGTGTATTAGGTGTAGGTGTCAAGGTTTTGGCAGCAGGGTGTGCAGGGGTGGCCTCTGTAAGAAGAGGCCAGGGGCTGCCCCATGCTGGATACAGCTGTTTTCAGTCAGCTCCAATGGACCCACCACAGGACACAACTGAGCTCACAAGCCAAGATGGTGGTAGCTCAGGAAAAACATATTTAAGAAAAGGTAAAAAACATTATGCAGCAGTTCTGAGAGAAGAGTGAGAGTGTGCTATGGCCATGGGAGGACCCATGCTGTAGCAGTGTATTCCTGATGAACTGTACCCTGTGAAAATGATCTGTGCTGGAGAAGATCTTGAAACAACTGCAGCCTGTCGAAGGACACAATGCTGGAGCAGGAAAAAGTGTGAGGAGAAAGCAGAATCAAAGAGGATGTAGTATGAACTGATTGCAGCCCATTCTCCACATCTCTGTGCCACTGGGAGGCAGTAGACAGTTGGGAACAGGGAAGTTTAGTGAAGGGCAGCTGAGGGGCATAAAGCGTTTTGAGTTTTGGCTTTTTTTCTTACTTTCTTTCCTACTTCACTTTTAATTGGCAATAAATTATATTAATTTTCTCCAAGTCAAGTCTGTTTTGCCTGCAATGGTAATTGGTAAGTAAACACCCTTTGAATCAATTCTAGGTTTTAGCGTCCATGTCATCTTCTGGAAATGAATTCAAGATGACAATAGAATATAGCAATTATTTGCTATTTACGGGTTTTGTTTTGTTTTGTTTTGTTTTAATTAAAATTGTTATCTTATAATTTTGTATCATTCTCCACAGTTATTACATGTTTAATAATAGTCTCAGTTCTTTCCCACATGGAGACCTCTTAAAGTGTTTGAAGCAGAAAAATATTTCACATGAAAATGTGACTGGGGCAGGAAGAAAGAAAATGCAGAAGAGAAGTTCCAGTATCATAAATTATTACACTAAGAACCATTAAGGTCAGAGTCTAGAATTTTTTTTTTTCATGGCATTTGTAGAGTATTGATACTTACAGTGTCAAAATTTCTTGAGAATACAATGTTGTCCAAAAGAATAAATGTCACAGTTCAGAGGTTTGTTATTTGTTTTTAGGTGTTTTTCAAGATCTTTACAGTATTACTAAAGACTATGCCCCAAAAGCATTGGAGTTGTTTAGTTTAAACATTTTAAAGGGTTTAGCTATGTATTTTGAAAGTTTTAATGTTTAAACATATTGGTCCAGAAATTTCAATTTTAGTAATTTTTTTCAGAATACCATTTCTTATCCTTTCACAGATACCAAAGAGTAAGAGGAAGATTTTAGAGGGGAAAATAAGTCAGAGACACATCAAAGAAAAGAAATCAGAAAAAAAAAAAAGAAGTTTATATTTCATTGATATGTTTCATCCCTTTAAAAATACGAAAACAAACCCTCACTCCCTTTACCTTGGGACAATCCCTCATTGTCTGTCCTAGGTCTATTACTGTTTCTTCCCCCTACATGACTCATTTTTTAAGGCTGCCACTGGTATCTTGTCAGCACCCTTTCTCCCTTTTGTGTGGTTGCATATGGTAGTAGCCTCATAGATCCACATCTTGTTAGTCAGAAATCACACAACACATGTGTAAGTAGAAAAATTTTGAGCTTTACAGAGCTGCCAAGCCAGAGGATTTTTGTATTTAATTAATTAATTACTTAGCTTGTTTAGAAGTGCCAATAAACCCTAAAAAATTATCAATATTCAGTTTATAAAATAAATAAATCCATTTTAAAGTAAATTTCTGAAAAATAAGCTAACAGGGTAAATACCTTAAAATAAAGGAAAGATCACCACCTCTGTTCTGTATTGAGTCAGGGTGCAGAGTAAAAAAAAATCTAGTTAAACAGAGACTTAGCTGTTCATAAATCCTCCAGGGATATAGTATGCACTGGAGTGAAGACCTTGAGAAAAAACCTAAATAGAAGGTAACAGCTTGAAGAACTGGATTACCCAGGACACACTCAAATTGTAAGCACATCTGTTGTAGGCAGTTGATTTCTTATGATAATTTATGCTTTTAATCTTGTTTAAAATATGCCCAGAAGCAATACAATGGTACATAGTAACATACTTCAAAATAAATAAACTAATCTGTGTAGGTGTGAAAACAGGTAATCAGTCCTTTTTAGTTCTTTGGTCAACAAGCCTTTATTATTTTCTGTAGCACTTCCAGCTACTTGGATTTTTGGATATGTATGAATGAGGGATTAGCACTATGCAATATATAAATTACTGTTCTGAGACAACAGCATACCAGTACATTTGCATATTTTTTTTTGTTCCTAGCATCTCTGTAATATGTAACTACAAGCATGTGCATTTCTGTATATGTATGTCCCTTCCTTTTCAAAATGAAAGGCAAAATAATAGTTGATGATGCAACAGAAAATTTTCAAATACCAATTCATTATTATTCTGTAATGGAGGAAGTGCTTACCAATGTGGTTTTTATGATCCTGCACATGAATTCCATTATTCAGAAATGCTGAGGTTATATTCCAGTTAAGATATAACTCTTCTTATTTTGCACCCTAATTAAGGACAGATTTGAATTCACCTTGCAAAATGCATTAACATTCTGACTTGGAGGTACAGGTCAAATGTAAATTACCTGGCAATTATGAGTGAGAGTCCAGAAAATGCCAGCTTAAAGTGCCTGGAGACTATTTTGTTGTTGACCTCATTAGAAATTTTTTACATGAATGCATAAACATGAAGAAAAAAGATGGAAAACCTTTTTAAGTTTTCAGTTAATAAGTGGTGCTAATAATGTGTTGGTCAGAAACACTGGAAAAAGAAGAGACTTTTTGAAAATTAAATAAATTAATAATATGAGGAAATAGAAAATAAAAATACTGAATATTTTATGTATAATATTCAGTGATAAAGCTTAATCAATTCCTAATGTTATGCAGCAGTCATAAGTGGGAGTGTAAAAGCATTACTCTATTTCCAAAATTAGCACGAAGAGGGTTATGCAGATACAAGCTTATTTTATACAGTTATGGCATTTTAATTTTATAAAGATATATATAGTGAGGCACCTGCTTTCCATTTTCACACTATTAGTTGGCACTTCCAGATGAAGAGTTCCTGGCCCTGCCTTGCTTTGCCTTGTCTTTCCCTTGCCTTGTCTCTTATTTTGCCTCTTGTTGTGCCTCATACTTTGACTTTTGCCTTTTCCTCTGAAGTACCGTTAATTCCTTTATATTTTTCTGGTACTGAATTGTAGTAGATGGTAGTAGGCCAAGTATGATGTAGTTTCTCAAATAAATAATAAGAAAATACTGAGCTTTCTAAGCCAAGATAGGTCTAGGGCAGACAACTTTGGATAATAATTAACAAATGGGACACTTGAGTTTCTGAACCAAATAAATGAAAAAAAGTTATTAAAAATTAAAATAAGATTAAGACAACTACTGTTGAATTGTTAATTATTGCTTTTTTTTTATTGGCCTTATTTCATACGCATCTCACTTGTTACCATCTTAAGACTTATTCGCCTTTCACTTTTAAAAGGAGGCTAGGATAAATTATAAAAAACCCCACCAAAATCCTAAAAGTCTCTAGAAATTACACCTGTGAGATGCACAGCTGGGGAATCAGTGAATAAATAATACAAAATCAGCAGTGGAGTAGGAGTTACAGATTGCTGTAAAGATGAACTACATATATCTTTGGTCCAATTTAGTATGGCTATATTACTGTTTGAATGAAAAGTTTTATCAGAGATTTCAATAGAAATTGCATCTTACCTGAATCTAACTTTCCTACCAAAGGCAGACTCCTCTTCTTTCCACATGAACATCTTTCTAGTGTTATAAACTGTGAATTATAAGCACTCTGTTATAATCTGTAATGTCTGTGAAAATATTAATAAAAAAATGTTATTGCGGTTTTGCAAATGATGTTTCAAAAGTAACATGATTTTATTTTGTGGTCGAGGTTCTTAATATCAAGAAGTTAAAAAGAGAAATAAGGAGTTAAGTTACCAAGAAGTTAAGGGATATTGCTAGATCAGCCACCCTTGCCCTTATGGGTGCTTTTAACTTCTCAGACATCAACTAGGAATATCACACGGAGGACACAAACAGGTCCAGAAAATTTCTGAAGCAGGTTGAAGGTAACTTCTTGGTGCAGGAATAAAGAAGCCGAGTAGGAAAGGTGCCCTTCTAGATTTGTTCTTTATAAACAGAGAAGGACTCATGGATGACATGGCAGTTGGTGGCTGTCTTGGTCACAGTGACCGTGAAGCAGTTGAACTTCAAATCATTGGTGACAAGGGAAAAACCCTGGATATGGGGAGGACAGACTTTGGGCTGCTGAAGGAGTTAGTCAGTAAGGTTCCATGGGAATCTGGTTTTGAAGGTATTGGTGTCCACGAATGCTGGTCACTTTTAAAAGAGCTATCTCTCAAGAATGCAGGAGCAGGCAATTCCAAAGTGTCAGAAGTCAAGCAACCAGGGCAAAAGGCTGACTTGGTTGAGCAGGGATCTTCTAGAACTTAGGTGGAAAAGGAAAGTGTACAGATGTTCAAAGCAAGGACAGGCAACAGAGGAGGGATACAGAGCAGCTGTTCGCCACTTTAGGGAGAAAATTTACATAGCCAAAGCTCAATTAGAGTTCAAGCTGGCCAACACTGTGAAGGACAACAAAAAGGGCTTTTTAAAAAATGTTAAAAAAAGAGGATCAGAGATAACATTACTTGATGAGGTCAGTAACCTCACAAATAAGATGTAGAAAAACTGGAGGCATCTAATGGCTGCTTCTCCTCTGTCTTTAACAGAGATAATGGGTCCTGAGACCCCCAGATCCCTGTGTTGGAAGACCATGATTGGGGGGATGGCAAACTCCCAGCCAGCTCTGAACTTTTTTGAGATTTTCCACTTCATCTAGATAGAAATGTATCTATGGGTCCTATTGTGATTCATGCCAGGGTACTGCAAAAGCTGGCTGATGTTATTGTGGGACCTCTCTACAATATTTTTCAATGGTCTTGGAAGTATGTAGATGTCCCGGTCGCCTGGAAGTTGGCAATTGTTGTCCCAGTTTTCAAGAACGGTAAGAAGGAAGACCTTGGTAATTACAGGCCTGTCAGCCTCGCTTCAGTGCCTGGTAAAATTATGAAAATTATACCAGGAGTTATTGAAAAACACTTGAGAGACAACAGTCATTAGTCATAGCCAGCACAGTCTCATGAAGGGAAAGTCCCACTTAACCAAAGTAATTTCCTTTTATGATGTCACCTATCTAGTGAACTAAGAGAAGCCAGTAGATGAAGTGCATTTGGTTTTTAGCAAATATTCTGTTACTGTCTCCCACAGTACCCTAATAAACAAAATGTTGAGCATACAGCTAGATAATTCCCTAATACTCTGGGTGAACAATTAGCTGATGGGTCAGGCTCAAAGAGTTATAGTAAATGGGGTTACATCAGGCTGGTGACCAGTCACCTGTGGGAACCCTCAGGGCTCAATTTTAGGGCCAGTGCTCTTTAACGTTTTTGTGTTTTGGTGGGTTTTTTGTGTGTGCATGTGTGTGTGTGTGTTTTGTTTTTTGGGTTTTTTTATAAATTATCTCGATACAGGAATCAAATGGACATTGAGGAAGTTTGCTGATGATAATAAAATAGTAGGAGCTGTGGACTTCCTTGATGGTAGGGAGGTCTTCTAGTTCTGGATAGACTAGAGAGCTGGACAATCACCAAATGTATGCAATTTAACAAGAGCAAGTGTCAGATTCTGTACTTGGGAGGAGGTAATCCTGGTTACAGATTCAAATTTGTGGATGAGAGGCTTGAGAGCCGCCACACAGAAAGAAATCTGAGGGTTTGGGTTTGTTGCAAGTTGACTATGAGTCAACAGTGTGCCCTGGCAGCCAAAAGAGCCAATCATGTCCTGAGGTGCATCAAGCACAGCATAGCTAGCCAGTCAAGGGAGGTGATTGTCCCACTCTACATTGCACTAGTGTAGTCCCACCTCGAGTACTGTGTGCAGTTTTGGGCACCTCAGTATAAAAGGGACATCAAACTATTAAACAGTGACCAGAGGAGGATGATCAAGATGGTGCAAGGTCTTGAGGGCAAGACTTAGGAGGAGCATCTGAGGCCATTTGGTTTGTTCAGCCTGGAGAAGAGAAGGCTGAGGGGTGCCCTTATTGCAATCTACAAATTCCTTAAGGGGGGCAGCAGACAAAGAGGTGTTAATCTCCTCCTTACCAGCAGTAAGACACAAGGAAATGTTATCAAGCAGCATTAGGAGAAGTTCAGTTTGGATACTAGGAAAAGGTTCCTCACCAAGAGGGTGGGTGATCACTGCAACAGAGTCCCCAAGGAACTTTTCATGGCACCAAGCCTATCAGAGTTCGAGGAGAGTCTGGATGATGTTCTTAGTCATATGATTTAGTTTTAGGTAGTCCTGTGAGGATCAGGGAGTTGGACTTTATCCTTATGGGTCCCTTTCCCCTTGATGTATTATATATTTTTAGGATTTCAGTGATGTAAATCATGAAGAATTACCTGCCACATTTCTTTAAAGAATCTTTTTTCCTCAAAGTTTTGAAGTATTGAAGTAAGATTAAAAGAAGAAAATAATGGCTAGCAGTGCAGATATGCTAAAACTTAATTAATCAGAATTGATCATTGCAGCATGCAACCTTGACCAAGTAATGTGGTATTGGCCTCCCAGCTGTGCAGCTCTGCCACTTACAGAGAAGTTGGATAGAGTCTAGTAGTTTAGCAGAGTATTGCTCTGCTTAAAATACACATTAAATCTTCATGATTAAGATGAACTTCAGAATATTAGTTGATCAGTTTTTCTTCCTTTTTCTACTGAGAATGTAATTCATGGATATGAATGATGGATTCTTTAAGGTCAGTAGTGTACTTTAAAAAAGAGTATAATAGCTGCATGAAGTCAGAGAGAATAGCTCTTAAAGAAAAAAAGCTCCTCTATGTCTAAGGTATCTGTAAATAATAAGACTGAAAAGGTTCTATGTAAATAGTCTTTACTAATCTGTATGCTTAGAATAGAGCCCTTATAATCACATGAAAAACATTTAATAAAGGCTGTTTTTTAGGGTGCCATAGATTTCAATATAGGTGAAATTTTGGTGGGAAAGCAAAATAGAAAAAAAAATTATGACAAGATTACTTTTTAAAATCTCATATTTTAAAAACTGGTAGTGTGATAAGCAGGATTTGCTTCAGAACCCTCACCATTGCTGTTTGCAGTTCTGTATTCAAC
>JAAGNO010015486.1:0-14606 GCA_033439905.1 Ceryle rudis
GAAAGAAAGAAAGAAAGAAAGAAAGAAAGAAAGAAAGAAAGAAAGAAAGAAAGAAAGAAAGAAAGAAAGAAAGAAATATAGACTTATCTTAACAAGGTCTGAGGGAGCTGATGCATCCATCTACATCTCTACAGGGAATACCTTTGTGAGCTGTGAAATCCACCCTTCCTATCCCTAGCCCATAGTAAATGCTCTCACAGCACGTTGAGCCAGCTGCCTTGTTTATCTGAACATCAATTATGACTCTTAATTTTAAAACATCACCATAGTAAATAATGGTTTGTTCTTGGAATTATATGTACAGAAAGGAAGAAGCACATGAACTCTGGCTAGGCACAACAACTTTCATCAGAGATATGAAACACCACTCAGTTTCAACAGGTTTCTCTGTCCCCACCTCTAAACCCAACATTTGAAGCCATACAGCTGTGATAATGGGTGGGTTACACCTACCTGTGAGGCTTTTTTAATTGAAAAGTGTCGTCCTGGAAAGATCATATATATAAATAGATTATAGATAGCTATATAGAGAGAAAATATATATATTATGTACATAGAAAAGGCAGACTTCTCCCCTGTGCTGAAATCCAAAGAGGTTTTGTGCCATAACTATATGTGCCTATGTGTCTCTCTGGAAAGAAGGGGAAAAAAAACAAAAACCAAAGGCAAGCAGTTTTCTTTCCTTGCAAAACTCCAAAACCTGGTCACCAGGAAAGGGGGTCAGTATGATGACTGGACAGGAAAAGATATTTAGCCTCTGCCACCTGCCTGAGCTCTAGATAAAAGTGAGAGAAAATGGTTTTGAGCTTGGAACACAGGATACAGAGCAACCACTGGCAAAGAGTAAGGTTTTGTTCTTTTCCTCTGCTGGAATATGGTGAGTTGTATGTGTTGGCCCACTGTAAGAAGACTTAATGTTTGAGGCCCTAAGTAAGGGAAAGTGTCTCCTTTGAAAAAGGGGAAAACTGTAGGTTTTGCTACATAGGTGAACTGCAGGTTAGCTTTAGTCTTGGGTTAACTTCAGGTATTTTCTGAATGCTGAAACAATATGTGAGGCAACGGCAACTCCTACACATATGGGAATACAAATATTCTTTCAAAGACACTTGGGCAGTCGCAGATAAAAAGTCGTAAGGCTTCTCCAAACAAGAAGCCCAAATGCAGCTTTGAAAAACCTCCTTGAATTTGTCTGCCTTTTTTATAAAGAGCTTCATAATTCATAAAGAAAGCCTCATATTATAAAGTTTGTCCCTTAAAGCAGTGCTAGCAAACAGCTGCACCCATGCCTACAGCCTCTGCTTAAACAAGGATTCTGCAAGTCCAGTACTCTGTAGGATTTGTGCTCCCCATTTGAAAAAGCCATTTGAAAGCTTGCACTAACTCAGCTCAGCAGACAGAACTCTCTTCACAGAATTTCTCCTAAAAACTTAAAAAGTCTTCAATCTCGCATTTTAAGACAAAGGGCAAAGCCATTTTGTCTAGCGTGTATTGAAGAGGAGGAACCCTCTGGCTAGTCAAAAAATAACATATGTGGGTGCTATTCTGCTTGCCATCTCTCTGAAGTTTTGACAGCATTGCAGAAGGATGTCCTATCACATAAGGGAGATCCAGAGTGCAATTCGTTAGCCCAGGAATCCAAAAGTTATAAAACAGTGCTAGAAACCGCACTGGAGACAAGTCAGAGATTGGATGCCACTGGGACAGGCTCAGTTCAGGAAGAAGCTTAATGTCCAAATAATTAAGTTTAAATAAAAGTCCATCTCCTGTGATAAACATGCCATAAAGAAACAAAACAATGTTACTGCAATGAATATAAAATCTTTGTTTTACAAATAACTTCCACAACTGGCTCCATAGATCACTCAGCTGCCCAAATGTCCAGTCTGGTATTCGCTTACACTTTCCCTCTTTGATATAGTCTGGGCACAAACCATTTTTTCCTTTCTGTGCACTTTGTCTAAAATTATATGGATTAATTCACAACTCAAGCCAGTTCAAATGTAACACTACTATTACTAATAGAATATTTATTGTGTTATAAATATACCTTGCTTCATTTTTTCATATGTATGGCATATGCCAGTTCTCCCCTGGTTTAACACATGCATAAATCCACTATGCCCAAAGGGAACCTTGTCCCCGGTGCATGGCTGCAGTCCTGACAGCTAAAGGAAGCGTATGCAGGACAACACTCCCCAAAATAATCCAGCTGTGACTGCCTTCCCTTCCTGAACTGCTGCCAGTGCTTGTGAAACCACGGGCTCTTCTAGCACATGGGTAGTTGGCCTGAAGCAAGGCCACCTCCTCTCCTGCTCCACTCTCCAAAAGCATCTGGAGGCCACCAAAGAGGGGCAGCTACTCTCCGCAGTAAAAAGCAAGATGTATTGCTGTAGGCAACAACATGAGAGTCCCTCCTGCTCCTCTTGCCCATGGGAGACCACAGGCGAGGTCTGAGTAGGGAAAGCAAGTTGCACTGTAGAGGAACCACCAAGAGCAGGAGCATGTTCCCATAGGTGCTTGCACAAAGGTATCCAGAGTAGGTGAACAAGATACAAACAGCCACAGGCATCAGGGTAAATTCAGGCTATCCACCCAAAGAGGGAAAAATGGGGCAACTCTTGCAGGTCTGCCCTACACACATGGCATCTTGGGAGAGTCAGTGAATTACTGCTCACCCACTCTTAAACCAGAGGAAACGTGTGTCTGCATGAAATACTAAAATAAACAGAGAAGCAAAGCCGGTCAGAAACTATCTAGCTCACACTAAAAAGCTTGTTATGTGTGTATAAGCATGGCTGTGGTGTTGCATGTGAATAAACAAGCTTTTATTTGAAGGTGCTTAACCAACCAGGTGCTTAACCATTGACATGAACCCTCTGAACTGTCAATTTTAGATCTACAAGAATGAAATAATTAATCATCCTCTCATTGTATGTATGGTAATTTTATTCTGATTCAAAATAGGATTTGGGGCTGAAATATCCCCAGGATCTCACTCCTTCTAATGCCATTAATTCTATCAATGTGCAATGTGAAATATTTACGTGTATTCTAATATTTTCCTGCAACTTTAAGGAGCTGGTTACTTCATCTGTAAAATACTGCTTGTCTGAGGACTTGTCCATTGTGTTGCACCATGAAGTTGTGCACACAGTGAGGGTGTATCTTCCACAATGGTCTGAGACACAGTCACCGGCACCAAGCCTTGCGCGGTTGCCACTGCTCAGTTACCTTGTAATGACTTTGATCCAGGCTCCTGCTCTGTTTTGTGTAAACAGCTGCCTTTCAACACCACACTTTTGCACTAATTCATTTTTTAATAAAAATATAACTTAGTTTCCACTCTAGCCTGAAAACTTGGGTTGCTTCTAGTTCTAACAAGAGGTTCTAAGATGCCCCAAACTCCTCCATCTAATTCAAACTTATTCTTTCATTCCACAGTTAAATACTAAACAACTTCT
The DNA here is from genome assembly GCA_033439905.1 of Ceryle rudis. Classification (NCBI taxonomy): domain Eukaryota; kingdom Metazoa; phylum Chordata; class Aves; order Coraciiformes; family Cerylidae; genus Ceryle; species Ceryle rudis. The sequence goes on from JAAGNO010015486.1 coordinate 3,462, forward strand.
AATATATGGCTTTTTTTGACTTCTTCACACACACAATTTAGGAACAACCATAGGATATACTTGGCCAATTTTGCCTAACAGATATTTACAATCAGACAGTTAAGATTCCTCTGTAGGACTGCAACTTTCCCATGTCAGTTTTATCTCAGACAACTTTAATATTGGCAGTAATTTTAATAAATACAGCAACTAGTGAGTGCAAAGTATTACTTATGTATATTTATGTTCCAGACTAATATTTAAATGAAAATACTGGCTGACACTAGCAGCTCCATAATTTTAATCACTTTTCTCTGAAACAAAACCTTAAGTTATTGATTCCTTTAGCAATCATGCAGCTCCGTGGACAAAGCACTGGAATGCAGGTGACAAAGCCTGGCTTTTACTACCATCTCTGTCACAGGACTCTGGGCAAGGCACCTCACCTTGCTTTGCCTTGGCACTTTAACATCTGCATGCAGAAAGGCCTATATAAGCCTCGTATTAGTCATAATTATTTGTTTCTGTCCCTCAGAACTTCCCTTAAGGCTTTCATGCAACAAAACCGCAGCTTCTTCATGGGTACTTGAACAATCCCTATAAGATTTGAAAGAGTTCTAGTCTCCAGATTAAGCCAGGAAGCAAAGGACTTGTATTAATTCTAGCAGAGACCAAGAATTGAACTTGTGTCAGATTCTCCTGGAGACTCAGTGAAAGGTGCTCTTCCTCTTCACTTGCACATATTCAAACAGGTCATCTACTGCCTTTTTACCTTCAGGAAACCAGCCATATGAAATCAGTCATACAGGTATCAGCAGCAGTAACTCTTTCAAAACTGTGTGTCATTGGGACAGAAATCCTGGGTCTCTTCCAATCTCACATTTTTCCATTCTCATGGTTATTCTGCCATTTTAACTGCACAGCCTTTTTTTTTTTTTTTTTTCTTCTTTCCCCCCCCCCCCCACTCTTTCTGCCACAAAAATCAAAAGCATTTCCCACACGCCAGAAAAACAGAATTAATGAGATATTCTAGCTCGTGGTCAAACATTGTTTTCCGAACAGAAAGCACAGTCAATTTTGTCCTTGACAGTATATGCTTAAAAATCTTCAAAACTGACCATAAAAATACTTTAAATCTATAACCCCTCTAAAATTTATACAACTTATGAAGTAGATGTATAATCTATAACATAGCTATAAATACATCTGTATAATTTATAATAAGAATTGCACGGCCAGTTTTTGGCCTAGGTTTGTAAATCCATTTTACAGCCTTGCACCCTGCAGTGATCTGTCCTTTCGCAGCACATCGGGGCTGCGACCTCCTGTCCCGGCACAGCCGGCAAGCAGAGCCTGCAGCGCACATGCTGCTAAACAGTGCGAGTCAGGCTGCTGGACCTCTGCCACGGGAAGCAAAATAAGGTTGGACTTGTTCCCATGTGTGTATTTGAGATTTACTTCTCTTAAAGACAGTCTCTGACCTTGACCGTGGCCTTTCAAATTTATGGATTGGTAACAGGGAACTGAGGAATGAAAACACTTGAAGCTCCTTAGCCTTCATATTTACCACACCAGATGTCTGCTGCTATGTGTCAGCATCAGCCCAGTTTTACCATGTAATAGTGCCAGTGTACAAGAATTGTATCTTATCAGAGATGGTGAGAAGGCTGGCTTTCAACAGGTCCCAGTGCTTCTCGGTAATGCATTTTACTGATTTGGAACTCATTCTCTGAGGGATCTGAAGAATTTATTGCTGGATACTCCTCTCCCCCAGGTGTTTACCTCTGGAAAACAGTAGCTACTGACTGTTGCTAGACATGCACCCAACCTTTTAGCTGGTCAAGCAAAGTTAACCTGATTTTCAGGAAACCCTATTGAAATCAGTGAGCCTCAGTCATAAGAAAACCATTGGGATGTACCAAGTACCTAAGTGTGAGATAACAGTGGGTTTACCTCCTTTGTCCTGAAATGGTATCAGAGGTTTCAACCTTTAATAACCATGCTCTAAAAAAATAAATAATCCACTTTTCCACTTCTTCTTTACATCATTAGTCTCCTTCTCCCTCACAAAAGCCTATATATTTAAATATTTTTTTTCTGGCCAATGGCTTCTGTAATGGAGCGGACAATTATTTAGTTACTAAAGCAAATGGATGTTAAATGCAAGGATAATTCAAGCTTTTTTTTCCTGAGACTAGCCTCAGTATTTGTGTTGCATCTGTCACCTTACCTTCCATAGGAGCACAGCCAGCAACAGGAAGATGAGAATTCCCACCAGCAAACTGATGGCAATGATCCATCCGACAACATACCCACGAGGCTCCAGATTGTGCAAAGCCTCAAAGACCACCTACAAAGCAATCAGAAAAAGATCTTTTTTGTGATTGGAAGTTGTATTGTTTTCTCTTGTACTCGTCTATTAAACACATTGCATGGTGGCCTCACTGATCATATTTCATCTGTCAAACAAATATGGAATGCGTGCTTAATTTTGTGCTTTCTATCTCTTTTTTGCAAGGGATTTAAAGCTTTCAAGTGGAATTTGAGTAGCCATGCATTGGATCCAAAGGATATCAGCTTCCACTCTGAAGTGACTCTTACCCGGACAATCCCCCACCCCAGACACTGAGCTTGTTCTTGTGCTGGGCCACCAAAGGTGCACAAAGGTTTGCATGAAGAACTCCATCCCTTGGATTGGCAGGCACTGCCATGACATCTCACATGGTTTTACTCAGCATGTTCCCAGCCCTGCCAAACACCCCGATGCTTCACATGAAATAGTCATGTATGCAGAGCTCACTGACTTTTTTTTTACCACACAAAACAGGACAACTCACACATAGCCCTACTGAATACAATTCATCTCTGCTGTGCTTCACAAGACACATGTGAGAGGGAAGGGCTCGTGCAGCCAGGCATCCTTCTGGGAACGCAGAGGAGTCCCCTGCTTTCCTCTTTTTTCTGCATAGCATGTATGGCAGGGAAATACACCCTACAAAGAGCTTTCCTTAACCATCTACCCTAAGAAGAAAATAGGAGCAAATTATACCGCTTGCATATACTATGTGAATTTCCAGTCTCTTATTTCAATCAAAGACAGTTCCTCAGTGGAAAATTCAGAAACAGTTCTCCTCAGTGAGAGCTATTTCAATGTTAAATTTTGCAGTTTAATATCCAGCAAATGCGGAGAGGCAACGGGAATTTTTTTCAAAGGTAATATGTTTGCTTTGTCTGGCTTTGTTTTGGTTTATTTTGGAAGGCAAAGTAGTGAGTTTTCCTCCCTTCTTCACAAGCCATTTTCATCATCTTTGCATAAAAATGTCAAAACCCTTTTGAAGATATGAATTTTTCAATCTTTAACCCCCGCAAAAAAACAACAACAATAACAAAAACCCCACAAAACAAACAAACAAACAAAACCAAACAAAAACCCACAAAACTAAAACCAAAAAATATGGTAAAAGTGAGTGAAAATCCAGGAGTTGAGTCAGATACAATGATGCAACCGTAAGATACTCATCTTTAAGAGGCCCATGGAAGACCCATAAAGTCTCTCTACTCACTGGTGACACTGTTCAAACAGTGTCATTTATGAGATAGCAAAAGGAATGTGACACCATACAACCTGTTCAGAAAAAGGCTGCAGCAGGGAGGTGATGCTACCATGGATGCTACCACTGGAACAGGAGGGTTCTCCATCCTTGCAGGTTTCCAAGCCTCAGAAAAAGTGATGGGAATCCTGCACCAGTGTGGGCAACAGCCCTGCTTCAAGTGGGAAATGGGACAGGACAGCCGCTCAAGATCCCACTAACAAACATTTCCCTGTTCCTGTAAGCATACGCAGCCTCAGCAAACACACACAAAAATTACAGGCACAGGTGAGAGAAAGCAGGTGAGTAAGGCTATTATTTTGTCACAGTGTTCCCGTAAAGAAGTACTCAAAGATCCTTCATTTCAGTTTCACAGGCTACTGCTGATTAAAACCACTTCTTTTCTGGAGGAGGAATATGAACGTAGCTGATTTACACACTGTTTTTTCCTATTGATGAGATATTATCAGGCATCTGAGACATGAAAAGATAAGAAATGGACAGAAATTAAACTATACATAGATAACCTTATCCAAACATATTCCCATAACCAGTATCACAATGCTTAAAATAGCTCTTGAACATGGACCAGTTCTTCACTTGAGAAAAATAATAATTCCAGTGTTTCAGACATGAACACAAAGCCTTTCTCAGACTTTTAAAGACATCTTGCTGAACAGAGAAAATTCCCTAAGCTTCAGAGTTTCCCTTCGTAGCCAAGATGAGTGTAAGGGAAATACTGGACAGAGAGATCAAACACAAATCTTGTGCCTTTTTCATATTTCTGAGACAGCTTGGAAAGATGATGTGATGTGGCAGTCCATTTCTCATGAAAGGCTATGGTTAGCATCCATTTTGTGGACACAAGTCAGATGACTATTTCTCAGATGATAAGATGTTTTTTTCCTTTCTGACTCTAAAAGAAAAAAATCCTAACATTTAAAGTATTGCCAACTTTAGTGAAGAGACCTTTCAAACAGTCCCTGGATGCAAAAATGAGGTGGTGCCTTTTCCCCACTACTAAGGGAGTAATGTTCATGTAACACAACTTCCAGCGCAACAGACTTCTATGTCCTTCATGCTGCCAAAAGACAGAGACAGGAATAGATGCAGTGATCAAATCATACATCAGCTCTACAGCAACAGCACCCTGGCTAGAATAGCTTGGCTGTAGCTTTTACGGTCACACCTCAAGCCATAAGGATAGAGAGCAATAATACCTTTTTATCTATCCAGTTTCTTCTAGCAGTCTGGAATCAACATACAAGCATAAAAAGCCCTTGTTCAAAGTTTTGAGGTTTGGAGAGGAGCAGGGATGTCCTTATCCCTCTCAAGTCCTCAAAATCTGCCTGAATTAATATGCATTGAGAAGCACTCAATGACAAAAAACCAATCAAAGCCAAACCCCAATCAAACCAGACTGAGCAGACAGTCAGTATACATCACACTTCAGGAGTCCTATCAGCAAGAAGCCAGTGGTGGGAGGCCAGGGAGGCAAGTCATCCCAGTGCAGAGAGGATGGGAGGGGTTTGGAGGATGTTAGTAAAGATAAGTGTGCCATCCACTGCCTGCCACTTGATCTGCTGGCCATCACACAGCCTCTGAAAGCCAATTTTGAGTGAACCTTGAACTCCTCATCCCATCCCAGCCAACACTTTGGGGATCACAAGACAGCCCACAGCCCAGCACACCTCCCACCCACAGAGGAGACAGGAGTGATAAGAGTGACTGATGCAGAAGATAAGGGGGGTGAGTTGGGAAAGCATCTCAGAGAGGGTGGTGGGGTAGCGGCAGTCATCTGGTTCAGGGCAAGAACATGTAACAGTCATAAAATATGAAGCGGATTACAGGCTTGTTTTCAGACTCTGATGAAATGCTGGAGAAACGTCGTGAAAAACACAGTTGTCCTGACAATGTATGAGGGGTTTTAGTTTCATATTTATCTTTTGCCTTTCACACTGTACTTGCAGGATCTAAGAATGGGGAATCCTGGGAGGAAGCACAGCTTGCCATTTAGTTGTACATAGCTCACACATCCATCAGGTTTTACACGAAGCAGTTTTGGTAAAATAACAAGATATGCAACCTTCCACTGATGTCTGAAATGTTGAACCCACATGGACAAAGGCATCTACCAGTTCAGCTTCTACCTGTGCCAAACACTTGCTATATTTTGATAGTCTTAGTGAACAAACTGAAAGAATTAGAATTTTGTATATTTTTTAGTGCTTTTAAAACACTCTGTTTCAGTAAAGTGCGTAGGCAAGAAGTTAAAAAGTTAACTGAGTAGGAATTTTACAAATATTTTAAGTTCATACTGTGCTGAAGGCCTTTGCAGAATAGGCACATGCTGGAGCACTGGGACTCAGAAAGACAAGAAATACTTCAGAAAAATCTGGTTAAAGGTACATAATTGCAAAAATTTAATTTCTTTTTGTTTATGCATACTAAATGAACTTCATGTACTTGTATCATGAACCACAGTACCATAGAAGGCATGGGCTTATAAAAACATGCTATTTTATTTCTATATTATCACCTAGAACATTTCTGGCGTTTCAAAACACTCTGCACTGCTGGCTGACTTGTCCAGTCAAGTGTCATTGTACTTGGGGGGAACTTGAGGCAATAAAAGACACCATTCTCCTATACATCTGTACATATATGTCTATTCATCCATTTTAATTATTTATTTACAAGTCCTAAGAAAAACCTTGGAAGGTCTTGAAAAATATAAACCCAAGGTATCCTTGCTACCTCTGTACTTGGCACTGGTGAGGCTGCATGTTGAAGACTGGGTTCAGTTTTGGGTCCTCACTAGATGATGGACATTGAGGTGCTGGAGTGTGTCCAAAGAAGGGCAACAAAGCTGGTTAAGGGTCTAAAGCACAAGCCTTGTGAGGAGTGGCTAAGGGAAGTGGGGTTGTGTAGCTTGGAGAAAATGAGGCTCAGGGGAGACCTTCTCGCTCTCAATAACTCACTGAAAGGAGACTGTCAGTCTCTTCTCCCAAGTAACAAGCAGAAATAGCCTCAGGTTCCACCTCAAGTTGTGCCAGGGGATGCTTAGGTTGGACATCGGGAGAACTTTCTTCACCAAAAGGGCTGTGAAGCCCTGGAACAGGATGCCCAGGGAAGCGGTAGAGTCACCATCCCTGGAGGGATTTAAAGGAGGGGTAGATGTGGCGTTGAGGGACATGGTTTGGTGGTGACCTGGCAGTGCTGGGTCAGCAGTTGCATTTGATGATCTTAAAGGCGTCTTCCAATCAGATGGATTCTATGATTCTGCCTGCTTATCTCTATTCCTGGGAAATTAACTGTATTTTATTGCTGTTGCATATTGTTCTGTTCCTTTACCCAAATGGATATTTCTACCTGCCAGTCTGTACTGTAAAGAAAATAACATTTAGAAAGGGATTGTTACAGTAACAGATGGAAAGGTAAAACAATGAAACAAAAAGGAAAACACAGCGAATACAATAAGGAAGCAAATAAGCCACTGGAAAGGAGGCTGCAAAGCTGCTGCAGGAAGCACGAACCTGGCTCCAACCAAGCCTGGATATTGTGCCCATCTCAAGGGTAATTTGAAGAGAATAGGTGCCTTAAAATGCTGAGTGTTAGTAAAAGTCAAGAGGGGGTCGTGGTGTGTTACTGCGTGGAAGAGGTATTCCCACATGCATTATAAAGGACTGGGACATCATGAGCTTTTTCTAGTACCACAGGCTGCCCCTTCCAACACAGACATGGAGAACAGGCCAAACCCAGGAGTCCTCTGTGCCATAGACAGATGGCTAAAGCTTAGGTATATGAACATGCATTTAAATTCCTCTGCATATAAAGATGTCCCAAAACCACCTTGTAGGTCTTCACAACCAGAAACTTTTTTGGTGTTGTTGTTTTTGCTGAAATAGATTTCTTTATCATTGCAAACATAAACATACCCTAAATCCTGAAGAAAAAGACAAAAATCTGTGTAGGGTAACTACTTGCCTGTGTTGAATTACACCTGGGGTGACTGGGCTGAAAATGAGAGAATAGTGAACCTCACCCAGGAGGAGGGAACAGTTCAAAGGCTTGATGAAGCATACCTGTGCTGAGCTGACAGCATCAGACAGCTAGACGGTAGCCTTCAGCTCTGCAGGGCACTTTATTTAAGGAGCCACGTGCATTTTTATTTCACATATTCAGCTTTGAGTTCCCACACTTCTAAGACAGGAAGACTCAGAGGCATTCAGCTTGTCCTGACATAGTGAAATCCAGCCTATTCTGCCCTCCACATAGGGCACTCAGAGGGAAGTCCTTTTGCTCAATAAGAGCACTTCTCCTCCTGCACATAAGCAGCAAGCACAGGATGCGAATGCTTAGATCTGGTATTTGACCACCGTGGTCTCATGGAGCTTATTGTCGGTTTTGCCTCACATGCAGAGAAGAAGGGAGCCAAACCTTCATGAAAACCCATATGTTCACGAAACAGAAGTATGCCTCTTGAAAATACCACACCATCACTTTCAGCCAATATACACTCATGTTAATACAACTGTCATCACAGAGCCAAATTCAAGCTCTACTCACCTTCTTCATGTGATTTGCCCACTATAAAAGTTCAAACAGACCATTATAACTAGAGACAAAAAATATATTGTTCCAAATCCCATACAACCATATCCAAATGCATAGAAATCACTGAAAATTGCATAAATGCATATTCTTTTTCTCAATGGGTTCATTTCAAAGAAAACCTGCTACCCAACTTACAGATATTTACATAAGCTTCTGCATCTCCCTTAAAAATTGCCTACTAGAGTTTCTGACAACACTGGTATTTATATGGGTGGTCCTGTCACCACTGGTGCTTCTCACACTAGCATTAAAAATAGCAGTCTTCCTTTTCCTGTTTTCTTCCTTACAGATAGCTTGCACTCTGATATTGTACACTATATTGTAAAAGTGCCCCATGAAGAGCACCTAGCTCTGAAGAACCATTTAAATGTGCCAGTAAGTCTACATTTAGCTGTAGAAAGCAAAAAAGCCTTTTCAAATTTACCAAAGTGTCTAAGAAAATGTTTTCGATTGTTACGGAACACTTTGAGCAACATACTCAAAGGAAGTCCATGCACAACTGTGCAGAAGGAACTGCTGTCCAAACGGATACGGGATGAGCTTTGAAAGGAAGGGAGGTGTATGAACAAAGACATTTTATCTCTCCTGTCTCTATTTTCAACTGAATAGCTGTGGCTTGCAACAAGTACTATTCCCTTCTGCAAGAAAAAAGAAGGGGGGGAAATGGGTACCTTGAGCCAAACCACACGTCTTAAATTTTTTACTGAACATGACCCAGTGCAAAACATCCAGCAATAGCGAAGCCAACAGACACATGGAAATAGCATAAAGGAGAGAGTGAATGGCACTCGTATTAGAAAAGACTTGAAATTACAAATTGTTCTAACGTGGTTACAAAATGTCAAGCATGCTCCTTGATAGCTAGGGCTTCCCAGGAACCAGCAGTAAGCTCTTGCTTGGAGATGGATATAGCTTCCCAGCACACACAGTGCACTTAACTGGGGCAACTCAAGGTTTGATGAAAAGAACAGGAAAAGGACAGTGTTTGGGTGGGGTTTTTTTCTTTTTTTTTTCTTGTTTTCTTTTTTTTCCTCCAAGCATTGGATAACAATGAAATACAGCAAAGCTTGAACTCCTAGATAAAAGCATTTCTAAATTTTGAACCTTAAATAGTAGTAATCCCCCACATTTTGCATTCTGACTATCATTCTGAGAGATTCTGAAACCCTTTCCAGATCAAAATACTTGGCAGAAAGATCCTGGCTTCTTCCATTTCAGTGGAGGTGTGGGTATCACAGTCAGGTGTTACTTCAATCATTAATGAATTTTTGCCCTAAAATTGTAAGATTTCCTCTGGGCAAGCTGCAGAACTAAAGGGAAGATCAAGCAACATATTAACAATCAGAGCTGCAGGTCACTTATAAAGCACATTCCAAGGGAAGGCTAGATATGTTTTTCATTTTAGCTGCCAAGCCTATTTTTTAATACTCTTTAGAATGTCCCAGAAACCTGACAAAGAAAATAAAACAGAAGGAAAAAAAATGGGGTTCTGCCATATAAAATAATTTCGTTTCCTGGCAGGTCTAATAATATAGAAAGTTAAGTCTAGGGTTGTAGACAGTATAGTGGAAAAGCTGGTCACTGTAGTGGTGTCTATGCTTTTAGACTGAAGGTAGTAAGTAGATGCGGGTTCAATTCTTCCTTTGCCTGTAGGGTTTTAAATCCTGTATCTCTGAGATGAGTGCTTTAATTTGGGATGTCAGTGTCTTTCACAAATATGTTGAACTCAGTGCCCTCATACTCAAACCTCAGTAGTAGTCACTAAAATGAAGCCAATGAGAGAATGGGTGCTTGGGCTGGTAATAAATCACTGGGGATAAAGTCACTGGGGGTAAAAGGATAACTGAGAGATTGGATCCAGACCATACTCCAAAAATACATACCAGGAGGAGAAATTGAAAGTAGTCAGATTACCTCTGATCCTCACATGAGAGAGAAGTAAGAAGATTTAAAACTTCACCATGCAAAAAAGAAAGTTGATTCTGGGTGTGGTCTCCTGGTCAATCTTCATGTTTAAGTATTAGGCAACTTAGGAGGAAACCAAAGCCATCACCACCTCCTCCTCCAGTAGGTTGTAAACATGGTCCTGTACAGTTTTACTTACAGCCAAAGCTATACAGTGAATTCACCTTGAAATTCAGTATTTCCCCTTTGATTTTCAATCCAGCCTCATGCAGATCAACACAAAATGCAGTATCAGGTCATACATGAATTCCACCAGCTCAGCACAATGGAACAGTTACAGGAATCTCTGAAAGTCTCAACTTCTTTGCCTGTTTTGACAGCTCCCAAAATACCATTAACACTTCTAAATATTTCATACTGGCACATCCAAAAAGACTCTTCTGGGGTTTCAAGTCTCTACTAGGTTTTGAAGGAAAATATGAATTAGATTAAAGCAGATGTTAACCATAGAACAGGCAGCTAAACCTAATTTTGGCACAAATACCTCAAGGGTATTACAATTTTGGCTAGTACAACACAGATCCTCCTGCTCCACATAACATCATTCACTGTGATGGCATGGTTATCACAGAGAGCAAAACCACAGAAGCACAGTTCAGAGCGCTGCTAGTGTAACCAGACAAAGTCTGGGCACTCTCATGGACTAGCCCAGCCCCAAATTCCAGTATGCTGGAGCTCTCAATGATCTCCAGCCCATGGGAATCAGGAAACCTTTCTCTTCAGGTTTATTTACTTACTGGTTTTTCTTCTGGGCTCCCATTAGGCACCTCCACAACTCTGAGGTCAGGGTTCACCCGCACCCTTGCCCTTGTGACAAACTGGATGACTGACGAACTGTCCTGAGAAGCAAAAAGAATAATTGGATTTGAGGGTAATAAAAAATAGAGAAAAAAAAAAAAAAACACCAACAAAAACAAAAAAACAACACAAAAAAAAAAAAAAAAAAAAAAACCCAAAAAAAAAAAAGAAAACAAAACAACAACCCAGAAAAACA
>JAAGNO010015487.1:0-61853 GCA_033439905.1 Ceryle rudis
AGAAAAGAAAGAAAAGAAAGAAAAGAAAGAAAAGAAAGAAAAGAAAGAAAAGAAAGAAAAGAAAGAAAAGAAAGAAACCCCCAACAAAACAACACCAAAGCCAACTTTGTTATACCTTTCAACACAGCCTTCTTTTTATCTTTCAACAGTAGCTGGTTGCTTCTATGACCTGTGTGAATCTCAAGATTTGTGGGGTTGGATAACATATGCTCCAACCATACAGGTGCTCAAACAGTCACAGCAGCTGCCAAAACATTCTAGTATCAGTTGCCCAAATTTCATGAATTTAAGTTTGTTTTCAGAACCATCACCACAAAATACAGAAAAGCTCCTTCCAAATTAAGGATGTTGCAATTCCAAAGAACTACTAAAAGTAAAACTACTGTATTTATCCTCAGGCGCTAAAACAGTTCAACTTGGAGTGAGGAGGGAAGAATAGGGAGAGCAGAGAAGAACGGGAAGAGACATTAGTTGCTGAATTTTTGAAAGATAACACAGCCATTGCATTTCAGAAGTTAAAATATTTCAATGCACAATGCCTCAAATTATTTAAAAACAAACAAAAAAAATAGGCAAACAAAAAAATTAAACCCCAAACCCAAGTCGGAACCAGATGCTGTCAGCAACATCTCACTATTAACTTCTGAGACTCCATGCAGCTGACTTTCCTGATCTCATTCCAAATACACCTCCTCCTACCCAGACAGCCCCCTCCTCCCCCTTACATACACATATATCCACTCCCCTTCAGAAAGGATACGCACACTGCATTTCCTCCTTGCCAGAGACAGCTGCATCCTACTTCCATTAAAGTTTAACAAAACAAAATCACCTTTTACTGGTTCCACTGAGAAAATGCCAAGTCCTAAAGTTACAGAGACCTCTAGAATGTGACAGGTCTGACAGGCAAAAAATATTCTTTAAAAGTAGTTGCCTACTGATAGGAGAGGCAGGATTTAACCAGGAGCATCACCTCTTTGCAACACCATGGTTGCATATACAATGAAATTATGGCAAGTTGGGGCTCTGGAACAAGAGTTTCTGAGGATGTTTCATTCAGGCTAGGATAGCCCAGTAAGTCTGGGTTCAGAAAACAAGGTATTGTACAGAGATTATACATATTTCCTCATTTTTCATGCCAGAAATATAACACAAAATTAAAAAAATTAACCTTTATTTCACAGAGGCCACAAAAAGCAGTGTTCTTTTTATAAAAGTAGAAAGCCTCCAGACGTCCATAATATTTTTTCAATGAGCATTGCCCAATAAATGTTGCAACCCTGAAGCTTTAAAATGTATTAAAGTGATATCATCACTTTAAAGGCACTTCAACAGAACATTATGAGAGTTTTCTTTTCTCAAACTCAAAATAACAGTAACCAAGTTCATTAAAAGCATTTTCTAGTAAAAATATTTGCAGTATCTGCATTCACAGGCTTCTCTAGGTAAGAGTAGCGAACAATATGCAAAAAAAAATCTGAAATAACAAGAAAGCCCCCATGAACTAATATTGCACAACAAACACTTCATTTAAGTTTGAAGAGAAACATGCTATGAAAGCGTAATTTTTAAGTTATAGAGAATAAGTGGAAACACTAAATAAATATTTGGAAGATACATTTCCACCTATCTTACTTAAAAGCTCAAAGATGTATTCAAATCCATGCATATAGCTGCTCTGAAAGCCACGCTGAATATATTGCCTTTGTTTGTTTAGGTTATGCACAAATAAATATTGCGATGACAGTTAAAGACACATCCTTGAAGTAGTCTACCCAATAAATTTGGAAAGAGAATGACGAAGAGGGGGAATAAAAAGTCTAGCTGCGTTAGATTCTCTTTGTTGCCTGCTTGTTAAGGAATCCTTCTGGCACAACTGAGGGGATTATGAATTCACATGTGAATTTATCCCCTATTAAACTTTTAGTAAAAGGGTCAGTTAGCAGGAATGACAAATCTCAGGCACACCAGTCACATGCTGGCAGAGCATCTGTGACTAGCTCTACTCAGGCATATCACTGGTTTACAGCTTTAACATCAAGAGGAAGCTCTGGAGGAGGGTGGAAACCAGTCCACTTCTGAAAAGATTTGAAATAGTGCAAAGTACAGTTTCACATGAGACAAAGGCAGCATGACTTCAAGTCATAATTTTCTGGGTGGAGGGTAGTGTTTGTTTGGTTTTGCTGCTGGTTTTGGTTTGGGTTTTTTGTTTGTTTTATTTTTTTGGTTTTTTTAAGGGAGCCCTAAAAAGACCGTCCAGGCTGAAATCTCCCATTTCACTGGCAAGGGTTTTCATTACTCCCTTAAGACTTTTGTAGTGCTGTGGCTACTCAGACCTTTCTTTTTTCCACCCTAAGAACTCCAGAACTCCTACTGCTGGGCTTCCTTAGCTTCCAGGCAGCGCTCCTGGTGTAACAAGCATATCACTGCTATATAGGTGGCAGTTAAAACTATGCAGCAACCTCACCAGTGCTGAAGCCTCATCAAAATTTACACTTGTACATCAACTCAATATCACAAACTTTTTTTTTTTTTTAAATGTACATTTTTATGCAGTTATGCAGAGGTCAATCCTGTTTGCACCTTCCTATTGTGTTATTTCTACAGAAGATTTAGCTCAAGATTTTGAGGTGAATAGAAAAGCGCAAGTGTCAGCAACAATACAGTAGCTTCATCCAAGATGCAAAACTCGCCCTTTTTATGACAAGAGGTTCTGTGAAGCCAGTCTGAGCATTTTCACCAGGCAATGCAGCCACTGTTTGGGTGCCATGCCACCTAACTTGCCTTCTCGGGTTCTTTTTCAAAACCGTTGGCAATTACACATTCTCTGAAGAGTCATTATCTGACCTTTTCCTACTACTCCACAGCTGCAACTTTCACACACAGCGTTTGCAGCACACACCTTGGCCTCCAACATGATGCACCAGGTGACTCAAAGAACCCAGGAGCACACTGCACACTCCCCTGCACTCCGGACCTAATGTGTGCAATATCATATATTGAGACTTTCAGAAGTCAACAGGCAGACACTCACATTACTTGGCAATCCATTTCAAACATGATAGTAGTGCGTTCTTGCACATTAAATGACACAAATAGAAAGATAAATATGGGGGGGGAAGTCTGAGCTTCATAGAACTTGTACCAGGCTTTGAAGAAAGAGTATTATAAAATAACCCTCTACACATATTGTACAGAAAACTAAGGAGTCCCAAAAATTCTGAAATATTACTCCATTTGCCCATCAAAGAAAATGTGAAAACTTTTTTCAAAGTTATCCACAAAAGCTAAGCAGTGGAACCCAGATCATATATATTGAAGCTGTTTTCAGGTAGAAGAGGTCAACTAGTTTGGATTAACCATGCTTCTTGCTCACTTCACACTTAGAGCAACATTTCATAGTTACACATTTTGCTTTTCTGCCTACTGTGGTTTGATCAGGAGTATCAGTGGAGAAGGCTGGTTTATGTGACTGGGTCAGTTTTAGTTGGCAGCACAATTTACACAGCATCTTGTTCCTGTTTCCTGCATGGATGAATATCCCAGCACTTCTGTCACACATTTTTCTACTTAAGTTTAGACTCCACTTTAGCACTATTTTTACCACTATTCAAATTGCTTCCACTGCTAATGGAAAGAAAAAAATTAACTTATTTACAACCAAACTCGGTAATTTTTTTTTATTATTTTCTTGTTTGTGTTTTCATGTTAAATAGGAGGAATTTTCTTACATTTGAAAGAACAGGCTTACTACCAAGTCATATTTTTCACAACTCGTGTTTTTAATCTCTTCCACACGCTCGATTTGACCGTGCTATTGGTGCATCTACAACTCTATATGATGTGATTGCATCGCATGGCTTAACATATAAAAACAACCAAAGATCAGAACATTTAACACCTGCAGAATTATTGTCAACTGCTCTCTTTAGTCAGCTTATAAACTAAGCAAATAAGGAAGACAGGCACGTGCCATGCTAATATACTTTCACATCGGGATTTAAAAATGTGAAAACAGTTTTTAAAAACAAGCAGTGATTTAGAAGTTTTACATTCTATAAGATGGGGCTCTAACTATTATATTTTAAAGGAGGAGGACCTGCACTCTGTAAGACAAGGCAATTTTGCATCAACCAATCATCAGATGACAATATTCTGGTAACATAATAAGGAGTACAATTCACAAGTGCCCTCACCTTTCTCAGGCACTCCTCAACTGCTGTCTTTTTTCCCCACACAGAAAGTGAATGGCCATTGAAATAATTTTAAAGTCTTCTTTAAAAAAAAAACAAACAACTAAATAAAGCAAGCTTTCTATTATACAGTTTGGAGAATTTTTGTTTTTGTTGTCAGAATTTGTCTTTTTTTTCTCTATTATATTTAGAAAGAAGAGTACAATGAAGAAAAGCAAGTGGGTTTGCCATCAAAAGCATTCATTGCTCTGACACACAAACACCTGTCAGTGGAAAAAGTCTTCAACTTCTTCGCTTCTCTTTACTATGAAGCAAATGCGCATGAAGCTTTCAGACTATTTTCTTCCAGTGTTTTGAAGTACCTTTCAGTTCACATGAAGGCTAACAATTGCAAAGAAGCAGAAAAGAAGGAAAAGCTGGCACAACGGAAAGACTGAGGAGCAGTGAAAGCCTCCCCGCTTATAGTTATTCTTTTGTTGAATGCTCTTATGGCACACCCATTTAAAGCACAGCCAAAATGATATATAAAAATCAAGAAAAATATTTTTAAAGTTTAATTCCTACTGTAATTTTCTTCACCTGGGAATTTATCTTCCCAATGAGTTTTACACAATAACAACATGAGAGCAAAATACATTTAACAATGAACTACAGTATTAGAATACCATTTATATAAAATTAAAATGTACAGTTTACACAAGAATGTCTTGCATTGAAATAGGTACACCTAATTACCTTAATCAGCCTGTAACGGACAGAACTATAGCAGGCTAATGAGGTTTCATAGCTAACACAATGACTACTGAAACAAGAACCAACATTTTAGAAAGTGTATGAAAAATCTATCAGATTTTGAAATTACTGTTGCCAATAGCCACATAACCAGAATTATCTTGCTAATTTTATTAAAAAAAAAAAATTCTAAATTTCAGTATGTCTCACTGACACAAAGTTAATTCCTTATAAATTTCACACTATTAAAAAAAAAAAAAACAAACCCAAACACACACAACAAAATAAAGAGACAAAAAAAAAAAGACAAAAACCCCTCACAGAAATATCAAGCAAGCAATCTCGTGACAACAAAGCCTATCTTTCTTGTGGATTAGTAAAATTCACTTTCATCTGATGAAGTAGTTCTTCCTCTGACTCTCAGTGCTTCCCCCTCTCCCCCCCGCCCCGTCAATCCAGGGATACCTTTTCTCTGAAACAATTACACTTGAGGAGTTTTGAACTCCTGGTTCAGACTAATCCATCTAACAACAGAAGCACCTTTCAAGCCTCCATCTGACAGAAGTCCATCGTTCATCATTTGCTGGTGCATATGCTTTTTGCTGACAGAGCTCCATTACTAGAAAAAGCTCAGTAAGTAAAGCTGATTTGAAACAACTATATATTATAGGTAGCCTGCATGAGACACACTGATTTTGAGTCTAGAAAATCACCACATAAAAAAGGAAGGGGGGGAGGTTGATTTCATTATTAAAAATATTTTCATTTCTTAACAACTGCTGCAATGTGATTTATTAGTGTATTAGTGTTAATTTGCAATTTATTTGGGGAACAAGGGAAAAGAAATTTACCTCTATATAGCAAGAAAATAACATGCTTTGTAATTCTTGGACCAGAAATAGTTTTGTCTTTGATTAATAATAAAATGCTACACCAATGCTATCAAAACACAGACCCCTACCTACTTTAACATGTTTTAAGATCACCACAGCTTGAAAACAATATGCTGAACCATAAATTCAGCAGCACAAGCAAGAACACATTCGATTCTATTTTTTCACCAAACAATGACATAATTCAGATAATGCTAACAAGGTATTTCTGCAATATCTTTGGCAATTTTAAGTGATTTGCCAACATGCATTAAGCTTCAGTGTTCTGTGGGGTTTAGTATTTCAGTCCCTATTTTACAAATGCAAGTGTAGGGCAAAGAAAGGTTAAGTAATGTATTCAAAGTCCACAATTTTCTTACTCCTCATGCTAGCTTATCAACCTTATGATTATAGGGGTAGGAGGTATGAGAAGGATTGGCCAGTTTGGCTAATAATTCAACCATAAGAATTTATTTTTTTTTTAGAGAGTCAGATGATAATAAAAAAATAATAATAAAAGTAAAAATAGGGAGGATGGGAATAAGAAATGGTAGCAAAATAAAGGGTCAATCAGTGAACTACAATTAGCCTTCAAGAAGATCCTTTTTAGGCTCTAAGAAAAAAGAAAACACATAAAGCAAAGGAGGTATAGGCTCAGCCTAAATGTCAAGTCATAGTTATATCACTGCTGTTTGAAATGCTTTGCTGTGAAAAGAATGGAGAGCCACTTCCCATAACATTCAGAAATATTACACTCAGGCCAATCTCATTGGGAAGGAGGGAGACAGAAAAGAGAGAAAGGCAGCAGCCGAAACAATGACACTGCAATCAGATTTCAGGATCTATCTTTAAGATATAGCCACATAAGGTCCCTTCCAGCATCCAATATTCTTTTCTCTTTCTTTGACAGGAATGAAAAAAAGTTAAAAATGGGACCAGAGATGCAGAGTTTGTTGCTTTCTTAAAGAGGAATTAAGCTGTGTTCTTCAATTTGAGAGAATGGGGCTTACAAATTCTACACAGATTACAAATTTTGTATGTTAGAGCTCCTTATGAAGACATTGTAAAAATACTTCTCCCAGAAGTCTGCATAAGAAGCCAAGATCAAAAGCAGCCTGATGTGTTCTTTGCCCTCTTCAGCCTAGATGTTCAAGAAGCTACTTCAGACTGTTCCACATGGCACAGAAGCAGCACAAAAATGCTCTGAGGCACCTCAGTTTACCAAAAGCTCAGATCAATTTCTCTGCTTTTATGCAATAGCAAAGTCGGAACATGATTGAATACCTTAAGGAAACTGACATTTATGCATACAAAACAAATCTCCAAATTCAGAAGAAATCTGTCTCATTACCTTCACATCTTCCATACTGGCAGTCCATGGTAGCCATGCTCAATTTTAGAGTATTAAGTACCAAATAAAATGAGAGGCCTGCTCCACTCCTTCTTTTTCCTGTTATAATCTAAGGAAGCGAAGAGACAGGCAAAGTGCACCATGTACTTTCTTGATGTGCTTTTAAATAGCTAATGTGATGACCTAACTTAACTAAAACAATCTAGTTGTCTTCAACCGTGAAGAAAGAGACTTCCCTTTCTCCTTTATGGTGAAAGCTTTATTCCCCCTACCAAACCACAAACACATTCTTTTTGTTGAAAGAAAAAGCATGGTACACTGACAGGGAAATGGTGTCTATTGATCTCCAGACATCTCACTTAGAATTATTCAGTTTTTAAGTGTATTTTAATGAGAGGTGGAAAGCATATAAATTGCAGATAGGGAAAAAATGAGTGGACAGCAACAAAAAATCTAAACAGTGTTCTGACAATCAACCTGAAACAGATTCTATTTTGCAAGTCACAGTTAAAAAAAAAAAAAAAAAAAAAACCAACACACAAACAACATTACCCCATGGCACATATGCCCTAAGAAGTCAGAAGGCAGGTGAGCCTCCAGAGACAATGAGGGGGAATAAATGACTGTATATGTGTTTTATTAGAAAAATGTAAAAGACATATTGTGTTCTATGTCATTCAGTTATATGTTCTATCTAGATTAGCAAGTGCAAGGCACAGGCAGTAACGCTTCTGAGGGAATGAGAAGGGAAAACACCCCCCCTTCAACAAGCACAAAACCAGTATTTTCTGGAGCCAAAGTGATTGCCTACTTACCCCTCCCTCCTCTGTGTGAGCACCAACTGCAGAATAGGACAGCTAAACTAGGTTATCATGATCTGAGGAAGCTTAAGAATAATTTTTAAATGCTCAGCTTTATAAATCTTTATTTTAGTGAACATTATATGAACTGTAAGGAAGATAATCATTGCTACCAAGTTCATTCTATTTACAAAGGTATAGTAAATGCTTAAAGGTTTAAAACTTGTTCTGATGCTCATTGTAATTTTTTTTTTTCTACAAGGCTCTAGAACACAAGCACTTCAAACTGGACCTTCAGTACCTCACATATAGGCCAAGTATTAAGAGTTACTTTTGAAGAATTCTATTAGCTTCAAAAGTCTATCTTGCTTTAAATAATTTATAAAATGCCAAGGTTCTATCCAGGATGTGTCTCTGTACTTACTGGGAAATGTCTTGAAAAAAAACAATATAGAAAGTCAAGCCCCAACAAGTTTTTAAAAGTAATCATTTAACCATCAGTGGAAGAAAAGGTTGTTTCCTCACTGCTGCTTCTGGGCTCTTAGAACTTTGGATGAGCTACACATCTTACAGCAGCTGTTCAAATCATATTCAGAATCACTTTTTAAAAAAATAAAAAAAAAATTAGTTCTTCAGCAAGCTAATAGCTACGTACATAATTATTTACCTTCAGAAGAATGTGTCCATCTGTAAAATGTATAAAAATGATACACCATATCAAAAAATGCACCTGTTTTCAGAGAATAAATATAACTTTTTTAAACCTTTGTGTGCACAGCTGATGTTTTGCTAACAAAACAAACCTTCTCACTGAACAGTCACCCAGACTACACAAGAAATTTTACATCATTGCCAAAATTGCCTCTGAAGTTCTAAAATGCAAAATATTGATCCCATGTTAGAGCAAAATGAAAGATCTTTATTAAACAAATGAGCTTTAGAACTCCAGGAGACAATCTGCAGATGATCAGTCCTGCATTTCACCCCTTCTATCTGCTAAAATGGGAGACTGAAGTACAACACACATATCTGACAAGGACTGAACCTAAACCTATGGCAGGTTGATTTTACACAGCCATCAAAAACCTTGTTTAAACAAAGGTTCTAACTGAAACACTTGTAAAGAAAGGGAAGTTTGCTGTCATTAAATTTCCTCTTCACTGTTTCTTATACAATCTCTTTCCATAGTTAGCACCAGCCACTTCTCACAATACATTGTTAGACAAAGTGGACTGTTGCTCTGGTTCTCCCACAAATTAACTGCCACATTTACTTTAACTCACCAAAAAAAAAAAAAAAAAAAAAATAAGATTAAGGTTAAACAAAAAATTAACACGTTTTATGGTTATTTAAAATATTAAATTATTAAAATACCTCAAGGCGTTGGATCTGCATTAGTAGGAGTCTAAAATGGCTGTTTGTCGATTGTTATCTCATAGTTCAGATCCTGTAGGGAAAAGGAGGGAATATATATACACCAGTACACAGAGGGTGCTGGGAAATACTGAATTTTTAATAGCCTAGATCAAGCAGATGGTGATAGCCAAAAACTCCCAAACAACAAAGAACTTGTAGAGCTAGTGAAATGCCTTTTTATTGTCCTTTATAAATACAGAAGCATTTCCTGAAAGCTCTCATTTTTGGGAATTTTTCAGCTTTAGAGGTAAAAAAAATCTAACCCCAAATGTAATCATACTAATTTCTTACTGTTGATGTACATTAAACTTTTCTCAGGAATAACAGTGATTTAATTTTTTTTTTTTAAGCCAGGTTTAGAAATGAAGGAGGAAAGCATCAGCCCAGTAGATACAATCTCCTACTATAGAAACTTGGTTTTCATCACAAAAGGAGAAATTTACTGTTGGCCCTTGTGGATTGTTTTCTGTGCACAGTTGGTGCAGGAATAAGTGTATAACTAAAGTGAGGAGCCAAGAACTCTGAAGCCCATGTTATAGACGTGCACCTTCAGCACCTGTCCCATGGGATATAGGGACGGACACACTGAGAGGAAGCACCGATATCCAAACTCTGGCACCAGGAAATAAATAATGGTCCGATAACAAAATTTGACCATTATATCTATTAACGGAACTGGGAATTCTGGCTGGCTGCTGTGATGTTCCAAAATGGGATGCATCCCATCAGAGAGCCAGGAGATGTCAGTGCCCATGGCAGTTCCTGCTTCTGCCAGTGGCACTGCTGGGCAAAACTGCCAGAATGCATCTGGAAATAAGGAGTTTGAACAGTCAGGAGTTTCATGAATAGAAAATCTATTGCAGTGGCAAAGTAGCCTTTTATTTTTTGTGTAATTATTAATTATACTCTGTGTTTTGAAATATAAGCATGTATTTTTCCTGTGCCAAAGTATTATTCTGAAAAATATATTCTGTATGAAGCCTTAATCCCCAGAACATTTTGTATTCAGCTAAAGCCTGCATTTGCCTTTTACAGGTTCTTAACCAGCGTGACCTACTCTCTTCCATTTGCTCTGATGGCTGCCTGGGTGCTGTTTATAGCTGATTTTGTTAAAACACTTGTTCAGGAGAAAGATCTGAGGCTTTATGAGGTACGGTAAAACTTCCTGGGGCGTGAAAAATTATAAACAGATTTTCCTTATTAGTGGGTACTATGTCTCATATACAACATTAAATGGAGCAAAACAAGCATTAAGGAAAATAACATTCCAAATACCTATTGTTTGACCTGCAGCGTTTGAATTCTGACATTGTAACCAGCTCAAAACCAGAGAAATGCAGGGCGTTTGCCCTTCAAGTGATGAGAATACTGCTTTGCGGTTCTGAACACTGGAAACACAGGGCCCTCATGAAATTACAAGTTTTCTGAAGATTTAAAGCTCTTTAAAAATTGACTTTGAGTCATACCTACTGGGAACAAAGACATGAAAAGTGACTTATTTCCTATCCTTCAAGTTATTATACTTAATATTTCAAAAGGTGCTACATATTACATCAGCTCCCTGAAATGAAGTTCTTCATTCAGGGTTTCTGTTGGAAAAGCAATGACATTGAGACATAGGGAATTTATGAAATGAACTCGGGTTTTCAGTATGAACACAGTCAACAGAGATGAGCAGCAAAGGACTTTTGTAACACTAAGCTTTGGCAAGCAACAGCAGCTCGAGCAGATTTGGTTTCTATCTGATACCATGGAAACAAATACTGATTCACCAAAAAAACATTTCCAAGACAGGGCACTCTCTGAACTGTGGTGATATTGAAAATGAGTGAGCCTCGGTGGCTTGCTGACACCCCCTGACTCTGGTTTAGGGAACCCAGCTTCACTGGCTCTAAGAACCAGGGTTTGAGGCATCTTTTTAGGTGTATAATAATGTACAAGACACCAGCACCTGCAGTTTCTTTTGAATTTATCAATGCAAATTTACTGCTTTATGCAAGTCTTGTGGACTTGATCATCAGCTAATATAAATGAATATTGCTTCTTTATAACCACGGTAATTATTTGTTGTCTTGGAGTTGCATGAGAAATGATTTGGTTTCAAAGATAGTTAAGAATTTTAACACTCAAGCCACTAGACTGATTAACACTATTTTAAAAAAATAACCAAAATGCTTTAGAAAAGTTACAAATCTAAAGCCAGAAGTTGCTTTGGAGCTTGTGGGATGCAATGCTTCATACTTGCAGATCCTGTCCGTGCTGTTCTTTTGCAATAGGCTGTTATACAAACCTTGGGCATTCCGGAAACATGAGTGTGTGGTTTCTCTCTGGTTATCAATGCGCTGTGTGCCAGAGTATGGTTTGGATGCATCCCCTGTCCAGAAACTGAACAAAGAAACAGTTCAATATCAGCAGAAAGGTCTTTTAATAAACAGTTGTTATTTGTGATTCTTGTTCTCACCTTTCTCTTTGCAGTACATGAAAATGATGGGTGTTAATGCCAGCAGCCATTTCATTGCCTGGTTCATAGAGTGTGCCATCTTCCTTCTAATTACTGTCACCTTCCTCATTGTTGTTCTAAAAGTGGGTGACATCCTTCCCAAAACAAACACAGCGCTCCTGTTCCTGTACCTTATGGACTACAGCCTGTCCATCATAGCCATGAGCTACTTCATCAGTGTCTTCTTCAATAACACCAACATAGCAGCCTTGGTGGGCAGCCTTGTCTACATACTCACCTTCTTCCCCTTCATTGTGTTGCTTGTCATCGAGAATCATTTGAACTTCTCTGTGAAGAGCCTACTGGTAAGTTCTGCTTTTCAGGGATGGGGACCGTGTGTGCAGATGCAGACACTCACCTTCAATAAATTTCAGCTCTTACTATAGTCTGCATCAAATATATGTGAGTTGGGTGCCTTTTTTACATTCCATCAGTAGGTGTTGATGGGTATGACAGGAGAGTTGACCGTGGCCTGTTTGAGGGAGACCTGGAATTAGTTGTGTCCCACAACTGGAAGCAGTACTTGTGGAGTTGTGATGAGTTCCCACCTGCTAGCTAAACCAGAGTAGCCTGAGCTATGTACTTTGCCCTTTTGAACTACAAAGCAAAAACACCATGAAAAATGAGGCTGTCTGTGAAGGAAGGCTTGCTCTGTTCCATCTTTCAGTTTCATGGATCTCAATTTCCTAGCCATGGAAATAGATGTAAAGCCTTTTTTCTTACCTACCTATTTCTACCCTTGGTATTAGGTTCCAGAAGTTGTCCTGTAGTTCTAAAGCCTAAATTAAAGCCCTGTATGAGAGATGAAGTTGGGTCCTGGGTGTGGAAACAAAAGGCTGGCAGGGTCTAAGAAGACATTGCAGCCCATCACCTGAAGTGTTGCTCATCATAAACCTGGTCCAGTGCTCTTTGTGACTGTTAGAAAAAGAAATGCACTAATTTTCTGGCTACTGGACAAAGCCAGTGAGGTACCTGATCAGTTGACAGACTTGATTTCTCTTTGAGACTAATTCATAAGTTCTTTGTTTTCAATTTTTTTTTATTCCACAGAGTCTGTTGTCTCCAACTGCGTTCAGTTATGCAAGTCAATATATTGCTCGATATGAGGCACAGGGCATAGGTATGTTTGTTGTAGACGAATCTAGGCTTTGAGCTCCCGTGGCTGTGACATTTCATTAACTAATACGGATCCTGTTTCTATTTCTAAATTCCTTTCTGCAGGTCTGCAGTGGGACAACATGTATAAGTCTCCAATGATTGGAGACAACACTTCCTTTGGCTGGATGTGCTGGCTCATTCTGATAGACTCTTTCATTTACTTCATCTTGGGATGGTATATAAGGAATGTTTTCCCAGGTAAGAATAAAAAGCAATGATGCTGACACCGTACCATCTCTTCTGGGAAAAAAAATAATTCATAAAACACTGTCTGATTTCATGGTTGAGGCAGTAAGACAGTCTGCACACACGGGATACTTGTTTCTAGATCAAAGGGAGAATGACTTTGTGAATGTGTGAGAGAAACTGAGACAGAGCAGAGCAAGGGAGAATTAGGGTTCCTCTGCTTGTCACATGGGTGGGTCTCCTGAAGAAGCCGAAGCCAAGGATTTGGGAGGATGTGTTTGCAGTCTGCTCGGTGAAAATGAGAACAGAGCATGTTAGCCCACGTTTGTCAGATGAGTGATTTTGTGTTTTGTTGCTTACATCATTTGATTTCAAAAAGTAATTCCTGCCTTGGGCAAGAGCCAGTACATTTGTCTTCTGCTTTTCTTCCCCACCTAATGAAGCAGTCCACTGGCATAAGGAAATCTACCCAGTGGAAAATGTAAAGTACTCCTGCCCTCCAGCTATGAAGTTACTCTGAATAACAAATTAGTGAATGCTTCCTATTGTGTCAGTTGGGCACATTCTCTACCAGGTATCAGTAGTCCATGAGCACGTCAAGAGGGAAGAGATCTCTGAGGAGGTTTTTTTTGCTACTATTTTGAGTGCGCCCCAATAGTGATACTTCCTTGGAAACAGACACCTGAATGAGATTCCTTTCCTCCTTGCAGGTAGATACGGCATGGCTGCTCCCTGGTATTTCCCGTTGCTTCCGTCTTACTGGGTTGAATACAACAGTTACCTCCCTTTCTGGAATGAGAAACGACGAGGTCTTCTCCTCACTAAGCTGATGTTCAGGAAAGAAGCCACCCTCAGCAATAAGATATGTATGTGAATGCTAGCTGGGGTAGCGACGCTAGCTTAGGTTTTAGGTAAACAAAGCTAAATTTGTAAAGGGTCATCCTACTCAGAAAGCACATTTCTGTATTGATCCTTATTTTTGTGGCACAAGAAAAATTGGAAGCTGTTACTTACCAGAATGGAGAATTAGCTTTTAAATTATACTTGTTCTTCCTATTTGGTGTGGAAATCCAGTGCTGATACTCACATACAGATGTGTGTACGTTCTGGTTGGGCAGTTTCCTTAGATGCATTTATCTCACTCTACAATGCTCGGTTTAGAAATAACAGTTCTGTCTGTGCAAGCAAATACAGGTTTCCACTTGGCAAAAGGGATGTGTGCTGCTTTGTTCATCTCTTTAAATATTTAGCCCATAACAAACCATGAGATCACACACAGGAGCTTGCTGATTCTACCTAGCTGAAAATAAGTCAGTGGTTTTGCTGCATGTCCCCTCATTTTCTGTGCTTGCTTAGTATAAATTAAGTTAGGTGCTCCAAAACATCTAAATATGAGACCTTTTCAGAAGTGATTAATGCTTCTTGTCAGGAGTTATTAGGAACTGCAGAAGTAAAAAGGAGAAATGCCAGAGAGCTCAAAAAACGATACAGATACTGTGAAATGTTCTCTGTGTTCCTAGCTGTAAGGCACCTACTTCTGCTGTATTTGTATTTAAAAGCCCTGCTTATCTCTGAGGTGAAAAAAGTAGCACAAACACACACCTGCTGCAGTGCAGTAACTGTTCTCTGCCCCTTCCCTTGGGTGTCAAAGGTGCCCCCGCGCCTCACCTGGAACCGGAGCCCACTGATCTCACCTTGGGAGTCTCCCTCCGTGGCATAACAAAGGTTTATGGATCCAAAGCTGCAGTGGACAACCTCAGCCTCAACTTCTATGAAGGGAATATCACTTCCCTGCTGGGACACAATGGAGCCGGAAAAACTACAACCATGTGCGTGTCCTTTAAAGCTGCTTTTTTTTTTTTATGCTGTGGGGCATGATGGGTGAGCGAGTGAGAGCAATTGGGCCTGTGCAGCGTTGGGAGACAGAATAATGTACTTCATGGGGCCAAATCTCTCTTGTAGTTTTATCTTGCTTATAGATGACCTCAGCAGTCCCTTTGTCTATTAGAATTAAAGGTTCTTTGTTTAGAAACATGCTTTTTAATGTGGTAGGATACCTGCAATACACAGCACAGCAGCTGTTCCAGTGTTTTGTTCCACGGTGCTTTGGCACCTGGGGTTAGGTTGTTCTGGTAGCTGTGGGGAGCTTGCACAGACACCAAAGCTGAGGTGATATTTGCAAGAAGGTTTCATAAAGGTACCCGTCAGCTGTGCCAACTCGTGTGCTAGCTGAACTGGAATGGCGGTGGATTAATAGTGGCCTTTCAGCCCTTCCAGCATTGCCTTTTTTAAATTATTATTTGAGTTGTTAGACAACAGCACTGAAACAGATCTGTAGAACTTATTTCTCCACTGATATATATGTGCATCACTCTGAAAGCAACATTAAGCTGATAAATAGAAGCTTCAGAAGAGCCAAAGCCTGGTAAGACAGATGTGTGCTTCATCTCAGCTTATTAATTCATCCCAGATCTCTGTTTGCAAAGTGTAGGCAAAGGTGATATGAAGAAAAGTATTCTTGAAACTTAGGACGGGCTTCAGATGCTGATTGAGGCCACAGGTTACCTCTTTTTAATGGTGGTTACAAGTCCCAGGAGAGAGAGAAGCTCTGGGAAGGTGAAGGGCAGTCTGAGACGTATCTTCTCCCTTTAGTCCCTGCAGGACAGCACCAAACATAACCTATAATGTGCAAATAGTCATTCTGAGCACAGGGTGATCGACTCTGGTCTGTTGGATATTGCTAGGTAGGTAATTATTTGCTTGAAATAGATGAAAGTGCTGCCCACTGTGAGATGCCTTGTCTGGAAGGCCTCTCCCATTTCTTGTTAATAATGGCAGCGAAATCAGGTTTCCAGTCTCTGATGTGGTTAGCAAGATGAAACTGCGGTTTTCAGTCTCTGCTGTGGTTAGCAATATGAGGCTGGCTGGGTACTGCAGACAGACCTTAAAGAATGAAGAGTAACTGCATTACATGAATTCCCCATAATTAAACTGGAAGTCAGGGGCATTCATGAGTAATGAAGTGTGGGATATGCAGTGGTCAGACTTGGGAAGAAGATAAAAGTACATGTGAAAAGTGGCCAGAGTTCAGTGTGTGAGCTTGGTACCTGCCCTCACATTCCCACAGAGGAGTACAAGGACATTATTTGGTGTTAATTGGCCACTGCTCTGCCAAAGCACGGGCAGACAGCTAAAGAAGCAGTGGTCACTCTTCTGACTGGAAGAAGTGTGATGCAGACCTGGCCCACTTCTAAGGGAAGTGTGCTGCCTCCCCAGGGCCCGAGTTAAAGATGTAGTAAGAAAGCTTCCTACCATGGTACAGCCCATGGATTATTATCCACTGTTAACCTTCCAGGTAGGCAGCGATGAACTTGAAAGAAGAAAACTGAGAGTTATCAAGAAAGACTTCAGGGCCTTGGGTCACATTGTCAAGGGAGTGGGAACACAGGTAGTGCTTTCCTTTATCCCCCTAGTTGCAGGGTCCAACTCAGAAAGACTGAGGAGGACCCACCAGATTAATTCTTGGCTTCAAGCCTGGTGCTGCCAGCAGGACTTTGGGTTTTTTGACCATGGGTCAATCTACGTGATGCCTGGCCTGCTGGCGGCAAATGGGGTACATCTCTCCCAAAGGGGGAGAAGGATTTTATCACAGGAGTTGGCTGGGCTCATTGTCAGAGCTTTAAACTAGATTCGCAGTGGGGAAGGGGAAAAACCAGGATTGCTGGAGACAAGCTTGGGACATCTGTGGGACAGTGTGCCAGCTCCACTGCTATCTGAGGGGTTGTAGGGGACAGTGGGCCATGTGATAGGGAAGACACAAGGGCTGTCGATGAACTAGGACTCACGGTAGCGCCCAAGAATGATCAAGCAGGGACTAGACCCTTCTCATGCAAAAAGGTGCACCAACTAAAATGCGTCTATGCCACTGCACGTAGCATGGGTAATAAGCAGGAAGAGCTTGACGCTATCATCCAGCAGGAAAACTATGATGTAATTGCCCTTATGGAAACATGGTGGGATGAATCCCATAACTGGACTGCTGTGTTGGGTGACTATAGGCTCTTCAGAAGGGATAGGCACAGAAGGAGAGGTGGTGGTGTGGCCCTGTATGTTAGGGAAGGTCTCAACTGTCTTGAGGCAACGAGGCTCATGGAGGGCCTAGAGAACGAGTCCTGTGAGGAGCAGATGAGGGAGCTGGGGTTGTTTAGTCTGGAGGAGGCTGAGGGGAGGCCTTATTGCTCTCTACAACTACCTGAAAAGAGGTTGGAGCATGGAGGGGGACAGCCTCTTCTCCCTGGTGATGTGTGACAGGACCAGAGGGAATGGATGCAAACTGCACCAGGAGCAGTTTAGGCTGGATATTAGGAAACACTTCTTCACCAAAAGGGTTATAGAAAATTGGAATGGTCTGCCCAGGGCAGTGGTACAGTCACCATCCCTGGAGGCATTTAAGTGGCATGTGGACCTGGTGCTTAGGGACAGGTTTTAGTGGTGAGCTTGCAGTGCTGGGTCGAAGGTTGGACTAGATGATCTTGAAGGTCTCTTCCAACCAAAGATTCGATGTGTGTGATTCTATAACATAAGGACACTTTGAAAGTGATGATAGGTGCAGGACCATGTGAAAAAATCACCTATGGCCTTCTCCTTTTCCTAATTTCCTTTTCTGTGTATTTTTTCCCTTTCAGATCTATCTTGACTGGGTTGTTCCCTACATCATCAGGTACTATCTTTGTGTATGGCAAAGATATTAGGACTGACCAGGAAGTTATCAGGAAGAACATGGGGGTGTGTATGCAGCACAACGTGCTCTTTAACTACCTCACCACAAAGGAACACCTGCTGCTCTATGGGTACATCAAAGTCCCTCACTGCAGTGAACAAGAGCTCTACCAAGAAGTGAAGAGGTATGAAAATATCAGGGTTGGAGAAGGGAGCGAGGGCTGTCAAAATTATTGTGTGGTAGTGCTGTTGCTGCTGCAAAGCTCAAATGAATGGTTTTGAGGACTGTTGTGGATCCAGTGTAGATCTCAAATAATGCCTTGGTCTGACCAGAGGAATATATCGATGTCTGTGGCTGCAAGAAAACAACGTCTCTTCTCTAGAGGATTTTGCAAGCTTCTGTGGCAATTCTTTGGAGATAAATTTATATAGGCCTATGGGCCCAGTCCTTGCTGCTTTTACAATTTTCCCCAGAAAAAGATTTAATCAACCAGTCAGAAAGATGATGTCGGCTTTATTGGTTCTGCAGAGAAGTGGAACAGCCAGAACATCCCAGGGAGTTTGGGTCTTGGTGTTCTCAGTTGATGAGGTTGAGCCTTTAACCTTGACTTGTCAGATGGAAACTTTGAAAACATCCTAAAAAAACCCGTTTTAAATTAAAATCCCAGTTACTGAGCTACAGGGTGAATCATCTCCCTGCACTGTGGCCATTCAGTAGATCTGTCTGTACTTGAGCAGTTTTTTATTTGCAGTTTTGGGGCTTTTTGGGTATTTTCAGATTTCCTGCTTTTAAAAGATGCCTGAAGGACAACCTTTGGGGGTTGCTTTTTCTTTGTTTTCAAGGACTTTGAAGGAGACTGGACTGTACAGCCATCGTCACAAGCTAGCTGGCTCCCTCTCCGGGGGGATGAAGAGGAAGTTGTCTATAGCTATCGCTCTCCTGGGTGGATCAAGGGTGGTGATACTAGATGAACCAACCACGGGGGTGGATCCATGCTCTCGGAGAAGTATTTGGGAAATTATCTCCAAGAATAAAAAAGGTACCATGATGAGACAATGCTGCCCTGTGGCAAAGGTGATGCATGTCACTTCTGCAAATACGGTATCAGTGGCTTTGAACTGTGCGTTTTAGAGACCACAGAGAAGGAATCGTGGGAGACTAGGATTTTGCAGGCCTTTTGTGTGCATCCTGGTTGGTCTCTGTAAATTCACAGTGTCATTCAAAAAGCTTACTGTAACACAGAGTTTACAATACGGTAACTTTCAGCTTCTCTCTGATGTTGTCTTTCATCCAGCTTCACTAATAATTACAAAAAAGCACCGGTGATTTTAACCTGAGGCTCTGCGTCCCATCATCCAGCATAGCTTTCGCCTGTCACTTGAAATCACTTGGGTTTATTCTGTGGGAGCTGACATCAGCTTTGTGTTTTCCAGGCAGAACCATTATTCTCTCAACTCATCACTTGGATGAAGCTGAAGTTCTGAGTGACCGAATTGCCTTCCTAGAGCATGGAGGGCTCAAATGTTGTGGATCGCCATTCTACCTCAAGGAAACCTTTGGGGATGGATACCACCTGACACTCACAAAAAAGAAGGTTTGTGTCTGAGTTGATTCTAAATTTTCAGCATCTTGTGCAGGCTTGTTGTAAGGGCTACAGAGATAAAGAGGAGACTGGAACAGTTCTGTGCCGAGGAAAGGCTGAGAGACCTGGAACCATTCAGCCTGGGAAAAAAAAAAAAAAGAAAGATGACCTTATCAATGCTTATCAATATCTAAAGGGTGGGGATCAAGAGGATGGGGCCAGACTCTTGTCAGTGGTACCCAGAGACAGGACAAGGGCTAATGGGCACAAACTGGAAGCCAGGAGGTTCCATCTGAACATGAGGAAAAAATTCTTTCCTTTGAGGATGGCATACCCTGGACCAGGCTGCCCAGAGAGGCTGTGGCGTCTCCTTCTCTGGAGATATTCCAAACCCACCTGGACAATGTGATCCTGGACCCCTGCTCTGGGTGACCCTGCTGGAGCAGGGGTGTTGGTCTAGATGATCCCCAGAGTTCCTTCCATCCTCTGCCATTCTGTGAGCCTATGAAGGAAGGAGGCACATCTTAGTGTCCCACAGAAATGAAGCATGCTGCAGAAGGAAGGTCCCTGTGTGGAATGGTTGTTCCAATATAATTGTGCTTTCATGGAGTAACTTATTTAAGCAACTAGCTTATGCCCAGCTGAAAGTGGAATGTGTTTTGGGTTGAAACCCTTCATTTTGGCCGCATAGAATATTCTGGGCAGTTTCCTTGGACTGCCAGTAAGATCACTTTTTCATATTCCTAAGCCACTACAATACCTGGGTTACAGCAGTGCCCTCTGCTCTCCAGCTCACTCTGCCTGTCCTGCCCCATGCTGGAATTCATATGCTTTTTTATAACTAAGTTTCCTTCAGAAAGACAAGCTGTGTGGAGACTTCCCCATTACACAGCCCCTCAACGCAAAGCCTTGCAGCTCTGATAGACAAGGCAGAGGTCTGAACTTGACCTTCCTGTACCCCAGCTACAGGCGTCATTATTCTCCCTTCCCTGCTAGGCCTTGGGTCCCTTTCATGTCCCATGAGCACAGTCACCACAGCAGGCACTGCTGGGGGCAGAGCAGAGATTCTCCTGCTGGCCAGCTTGTCTGGAGCTGAGCTAGAACTCTGAGCAGGTTCATCGCTGAGGGGGCCGTCAAAGCTTATTCAGGAATACAGACACTTAGGGCTGTACCAGCAGGAGATCGTGACAGATCCAAAGATGGTGGTGGTACCAGAGAACCTGGATGTGAGCGCGCTGCTTCTTGGTGAGCAGTGCCAACAGAATGCGTGACCCCTACTTCCCTCGAAGCCGTGGGATGCTCTTCAGTATGGCCACTGTTACAGTCTCCGTGGCCCTCAGAAAACAGTAACATCAGTGCTCTACTTTGTTGAAAAAGAGCAGGGTCTCCTTGAGGGTTAAATGCAAGTCTGGGTGCAGAGTATGAATTCTGGGGTTCAGATAAATAAAGCAGATGGGGAGAGCGCATTGGAGGCAAAATGTTCTGCTTCCAAGGAGAGGAGGGGCTGTGCTCTTGATAGCATTTATTACAGTGCTGTTGGTAGCCCCAGTGCACAGAATAATGTGTAGATACCATAAAAGATCAGCTCCTCTTCCAAATTGCTGGCAGTATAGACAGAGAAAATGAAAAAAGACCTGTGTACAAGCCCCATTTTTCTTGGTAAAGAGAGTGTATTTGGGCTGGCAGCCAAGTTCAGGTGTCAGGTCTTGTGGTTCGACATTTTCTCTGTTGTACTACAAACCCTCTAGCTAGTGCAGAGCAGCTGATTCAGCTGAATCCCAGTATCCCTGTAGACAGAGAGGGCCCAGCAAGTATTGGCTGGACCAAGATGGGCACATTGCCACACCTGTCTCTTCAAAGGCCAGAATCATAGAAGGGATTTGATTGAAGAGACCTTTAAGATCATGAAATCCAACTGTTAGCTCTGCCTCGTCACCACTAAACCCTGTCCCTCAGCACCACATCTCCACAGCTTTGAAACCCCCCCAGGGATGGGGACTCCACCACTGCCCTGGGCAGCCCAGGCCAGGTGCTGACAACCCTTGCAGGGAAGAAATTGTTTCTCATGTCCAACCTAAATGTCCCCTGGTGCAGCTTGAGGCCATTTCCTCTTGTCCTATCGCTTGTTCCTTGGGAGAAGAAACTGATCCTACCTGTCTCCAACCTCCTCTCAGGGATTTGTTGAGGGTGAGAAGGTTTCCCCTGAGCCTCCTTTTCTCCAGGCTGAACAACCGCAGGTCCCTCAGCTGCTCCTCACCACAGTTGTGCTCTGGACCCTTCCTCAGCTTTGTTGTCCTTCTCTGGACATGATCCAGCACCAGAAACTGATTTTTATCTGCTTTTGATACTTAACTTGAAATGTTGCATACCTGGACTGAGATCACCTACTGATTCTCTGAGACAGAATTTGGGCAAAACCCTATGGCAGGAAGTTTGACCTCACAGCCGTCTCAGTGACCACAGGTTATTTTCCTCCTTTTTCAGAACATTATAGAGGAGTGTGACACCTCAGCAGTGACCTCCTTGATCCAGTCCCACCTCCCAGAGGCTTATCTCAAGGAGGACATCGGTGGAGAGCTTGTGTATGTGCTTCCCCCCTTCAAGTCCACAGTCTCAGGGGCCTACCAGGCGCTTCTCAGAGCTCTTGATGCCAGCTTGAGTGATCTCCACCTTGGTTGCTACGGGATTTCAAACACAACAGTAGAAGAGGTACGAGCTCAGGATTTGCTCATTTTAATGCAATGTTAGAGGCGTAACTTCATAGCACTGTGTAGCTCTGGTTTCTGGGCTGAGCAGTGGTGTGGTTTGCATGTGAGAGTTGTAGGCAGGGGAGGACACGGTTCGGTTGTTCACAAATTCTTGCTTGTTTTTAAGGTGTTTTCCTAAGGCAGCAAGAATGCATTACACAGAATGTCCCACATGCCACTCAGCTACCACGACTGTGCACACTCCTAGTGTGGAGGCAGCTGGGGTTGTCAGAGGACAAGGGGAAAGTATCCCAGGGAAACAGCCCTCCCTGTTTCTTCACTGCTGCTATGCAGGGAGAGCCACCTGCTCACCAGGTGGGTCTGGAGGGAGTAGAGTTGTGTAGGACCTGACCTGAAATGCAGCTTCATTTACACCTACTCAGTAGTCACATAGCAGGTGGTATTAGGACAAGGTAAGTCCAGGAGGCAGCTGCACAGGTTTAAGTTTGCACTGCTGCAGCAGGAGAGAGACAGAAGGTGACAAGGAGGTGAACAACAATTCTATACTGGAAAAAAAAGTCAATTTCTCTCACAGAGCACAAAGGGAACAGAAAGAGGTTTGCAATTCACAATGGTTGCACCAACTCCAGCTACAAAGTAGGAGAGTGGATTCTGTTTATTATTGTTTTGGTAAATGGAGTCATTTGGACCAATTATCCTTCATATTTTCTTGCTCCATAGGTGTTTCTCAATCTGACGAAAGAGGTAGTGAAGGAGCAGCAAGAAGATGCTGAACTGCCCCAACAGCTGCCTGGAGTCAGTGGTCAAACAGGCAGTGATGGAGTATCTGTGAGCACAGATACCTTCACAGAAAGAGATGGTACTAAATTATGTCCAGTTTTTATTCGAGATCTGTGGCAGATGGGCTGATTTGAGCTCCCAGTCTTCTTTCTTTGTTGAAAACCACGTTTTGCCCAACCAGGAATCACAAACCCAATAAGTCATTAGAAGTACAGCGTTGTTTAGATCTTTTAGTTGCTAATCACCGTAACTGAAGTAGAGGATTATTTCTGCATAATTAGTAGAACTGGAGAGAAACTTTGTGGAAGCCCCTTAGCCTGTTGCAAAAGCAGCAGCACAGCTCTGAGCTGAGCCCTCCTTGCTGCATTTTGCTGTGTCTTAGCCATTGCACTGTGGTAAAGCAGCTCAGCAGCAGCCAGGCAATGGAATAAAGTCACCTTCAGAAGAGAATCAAACTACATAGGTATCTCTGAGGGCTTGAGAGCTGCAAAAGGTGGTCCAGCCCAGAAATGAGCAAATGCCTAGCTGAAATGCTTTCTCAGAGTAGAAACATTTTTTTTGTACTTAGACCATTTATAGTTAGGGAAGCATCCAAGAGACAACACAGAGGTATTATCATACTTGCTTTTCAGAGCTGTCCTATACTGTAAATGTGGCTGTAAACAGTAACTCATACGCATAGAGGAGTGGTTTGTGTCAACACTATTGAAAGCAGTGAAAAGGATTTGCTTTGTGTTGTATTATATAGGGTAATATTTTATAACGAGTAGTAGATTGCACAGGATTTGGCTCTGCCCATGCCAAAGAGGGACTGGTTTATGTGCCTTGTCATTTCGGGATTAATTCTCTTGTTGATTTGTCTGAGGACCTGCTTTCTAAATTATGAAAATTTTTAATTTGCAAATATAAGAGACTTAATATATTTCCCCTGCAAGTTGCAGCTGGGTAGGTAGGATGGAGATAACTTGTTGCATCTGCATGCCTGCGTTCCTCTTGCAGGATCTCAAAATGAATTCACTACATGTACCCATTTGAAATTAAACAGAAAAATGGTGTTACATAAGCTTGTGACTCAAGAGCCAAAATCTGAGTCCTGTCCCTTGTGCATGTTCCCACTTAGTCGTTTTGATTTGCCATCTGTAAAGGAGAGCAGGAAGCTAAGTGTACCCCCAGGGTACTATAACGATCAGTTCCCTGCATTTCACCCTTACTGACCCACGACAAAATGCATTCTTCCTTTGTACCCAGATCAGCTCCTGATTAGATCAAAAAGCCTGCAGGGTTTGCCATTGCTGCTTAAGAAGACAACGGCTTTGTTCATTAAGAGATTCCACCACACCAGGCGGGATGTCAGAGGCTTCATTGCTCAGGTCGTTCTCCCAGTCCTCTTTGTGACAGCTGCGATGGGACTTGGGACGCTGAGAACTAAGGAGACTGAATATCCTGAACTGCTGCTTTCCCCCTCTCTGTATGGCACGTCCGACCAGGCAGACTTCTTTGGGTGAGTGGTGTTCTTTGTGATCCTTAAACCCGTTTGTTTATAAAGAGCTGTTGGGATTATCTCTGAGCACACCCAGTGGAAAAGTGTTCACAGATAACACGCAACTGTGTTAGCTGTGTAGTTCTGTTATGCAGATAACATGTAGAAGAAGTCCTGCTCCTGAAGGATGTCTGGAGGAGACGGCTTGGCTCAGACCAGCAACCAGAAAGGTTTAGAAAAACCACCTCTCAGTTAGAATTAACTGTGAAATATGTGAGGAATATTCGTTGTATTTCCCATTGGAGTCCTCTGGCCCTGTGACAGGCTTACTGCCCCATAGGGGTTTTCTTCATCTGTACACTCTTCCCCCGATGTGAAATGGAAAGCCCCACATTTCTTGTCTCTCGCATTGCAACTCTGGGATCAAACTTTATCCACCTTGTGAAGTGTCTGCATTGCCCTTCTCTCTGTCAGTACAGGACACACTTTCCTGCCCAGAGCCCACTAGTTTGAGGCACACACTCAGTTTGAAGGGCATGTGCTTTTTCAGGGTGATTAAGATGACACCACTGAATTATTTCATTGTGCTTCAAAATCCTATTACCAAAATGATAATAATTTGTGTCATTCTGATTTCATGATGTGAATGCTGTCTCTCTTCAGTGGTTCTCAGCTTTAAGTCAGAAATAGAAAATGTAGCTCTAAAGCAAGTGTGCCTGCTCTTAGGTGTTCCGTCCCAGGACTGCTCGTACCTTTCCCCTTCAAGTCGGGCTAGATGGGGGAACAAGCCAGCACTGCACGTCTGGGTCCTCTGCTTCTGCTGCTGGGTCATTGCTAGAGAGCTGGGTTTAGAAGCGAGAAGCATCCTCTTGAATGAACAGACATGGACATCACAGAGGAGAGAGCAGATTGAGAGAAGACTGGAAGTAGTGCCTGAAAATTCCAGTAGATGCTTTTTCTCTGGACACAGAACCTTCATTGTCCCCAAGT
The DNA here is from genome assembly GCA_033439905.1 of Ceryle rudis. NCBI lineage: Eukaryota > Metazoa > Chordata > Aves > Coraciiformes > Cerylidae > Ceryle > Ceryle rudis. The sequence continues at coordinate 25,469 of JAAGNO010015487.1, forward strand.
TCACCAGTATCTTGCTTCAATGTAGAGGCAGCATATCACTTGGAGTAGCAGTGCAGCTCTAAGCAAGGAGCAGTCCTTTTAAACCTGTGTGACTGTCCTCATGTCCTGCAGTAATCTGCAGGACTAGCACTTCAAATAATCATTTATTTAATGTCTTAAATCCTGTTTCATTCAGACACCATTTTCTTCTGCTCAGTGGCAGTGGAAGTACCTTGAATGTTTTCCTCTTTTTTTCTTTGTTGATTCTTAGGAATTTTAATGAAACCACAGATGCTTTGGTTGCTTCAATGCTTGCTTTCCCTGGGACAGATAACACATGCATGAATGAAAGCAATTTGTAAGTAGTTCTTAATTTTCTTCCACTTATATTCCAAATCTGCAAGAGAATTAACATAGCACTATTAGCCATTAGACTTTAATAACTATCGTTGAACCTCTGCAGAATTTTCACACGATGGTGCCATCGTATGAAACGAGAAAAAAAGTATTTCCTGCCTCTCTTTATATTGACTTGCAGACTCCTTCAGCTCATTAGGAGATGTCTACCAGGCCTTTTGCAGGCAGGCACAAGCTTGCACTGTTCACAGACTTGTGCTGGCAGGATGCAAGTCAGTTCTGAGCGGGGAGCTGTGTAGTCATGATTGGTGTGAAGTAGACCTCAGCCCTGCCGAGAGCCTGCATGGCTCCCCTGTGTCTTGGAGCGAAGGCTCTTGTCTGCCAGCAGATAGTAGGTGCTGGAGCATGTCCAAAGAAGAGCAACAAAGCTGGGAAGGGTCTAGAGCACAAGTCTGGTGAGGAGTGTCTGAGGGATCTGGGGTTGTTCAGCCTGGAGAAAAGGAGGCTCAGGAGAGACCTTCTCACTCTCAACAACTCCCTGAAAGGAGGCTGGAGCCAGGTAGGGTCGGTTTCTTCTCCCAGGGAACAAGCGATAGGACAAGAGGAAACAGCCTCAAGTTGTGCATGGGGAGGTTTAGGTTAGGTAGTCACCACCATAAGTGGAGTCCTTTATTAGTATGAGTAGTAAGGAAGCATCTTTGGTGATGGCAGGATGCCAGGATGAGAGCAAGCTATTCTCCTATCTGGGAAGTGGTTCTGACCTCCCCCATAGTTCCCATTACAATACTGAGCCCACTCAGAAAGTTTTCAGCATAGCTTTGTTTATCTGTATCTAGAAGCTGTGCCATGAAGGCCAGTTTGTCTTGGTCTCTGCAGATAAATTTTCAAGGAATTGGTAGTGAAATCCTGGCAACAGTTCCTTATTTCTGCCCTGTAAGATGGAGTTAGCAAAGGCCAAAACCTTACACTGTCAGCTGTGGGAAAGAAGTGATGCCTGGATTCCTTCTCACCGAGTGAGTGAATCCAGGCACCAAGAGCAGTAGTGAGGGCCCTCTGCCAAAAGGCACTGAAGGTAGCAGGAGGCTGGGTATTCCCTGAAGGACCCAGAGATGACAAGAAGGTCTGCTTTTCTGCTCAAGCTTCCACTGCCATCCAAATTAGTGTCATTTGCACACTTGAGCACAGAGCACCTCAGAGGAAAATGTCCATATTTCAGGCAGTGTTTAGAGGAGGACATGCTTGGCCAGTGGATTACCAGTGGTGACCAGAGAACCAAGTATTCTGCCTGCAACTGCACCCATGGAATCCAGGTAATTTGAATAAACCCAAAGGTGAGAGGGGTTGGAGGGGTATTTGGGGGGGCTTGTAGGTTGGGAGTGGTTTTGTGGGCAGGCAGGCCACTAAGGTCTCAAATTCTTCCTGTCTCTTTTTGACCTTGTTGATTTTGTACACTGGATAACTGCTGTCTGCACCAGTTTGGTGACAGTAACGGGAATGGTGTGCTCAGAAGATTCTCCTTGCTCCCTGTGGTGGGAAAAGGTTTAATGGTTTTGAATGCTGTGTGGTTGTCCCATTTAGTGGAGGGGAACGTGCATTCAAGAGGAAAACTGCGTTTTATACGAGCACTGTTGTTACATGAAAACACAGCTCTTGTTGCTCTTTGCTCTTCAGAATTTAACTTCATGCAGAGTCTGCTTTTACTCTGCTTCATATTATAAATAGCAATGATTAGTAATGTTAATTACTTGCATTGTGGTGGGTACCTACAGAACCAGACATGGGCACTGCTGGGCTTAGTGCCTTTACACGCACATGGGGAAAAGGCACATGCTGCCCCAAGGATGTTATCGTTTTCTAGTCCAGTTTGAAGTTGAGCTCTTCTCCTTCCAGTGCTGTTTATCTGTCTTCAGCTTTTTTCCAGCTGGAAATCAGACTCGTGGTGCAGCACGATGCCATTTGTAAGATAAAGCATGTACTTAGTTGCACGTTCCTAGTCATTCCTTAAAATGCAGCTATTTTATGCGGTTTTCTGGACGTACACTTAATCTCACATCATTAAAAGTATTGTCGTCATTTCTCTGATAAGTCAGGATAATGTTCAAAGCTGATTCTTCCCTCCAGCAGGCACAGGCGGGTGTTCTTCAGTGTGAAGGAAGCTATTTTGTGTACTCTGTTGCAAAGTTATGAACAGATACACAACAGGGGAGGCCAGGGCTTTTGTTCTGGATGAACTGAAAGCGGCAGCCAGCATGCTGTCCGGTAGGGCACTTCAACCTCATGAAACAGTCGATGTGACTTTGACCCTCAGCATGTTAAATTACATATTCAGGACTAATCTGAGGTTTCTCTGAAGCTCAGGAAAATATTCCCAGTGACTGACAGTAAAGCCAAAATATAGAGCGTAGTGGCTGTGAAATGCAAGATGAGAGTTTGAGGCCACCACAGAGTTTTCTGCTCTGTGAGTTGTTTTGCCCTCTGCAGTTGTCTGTGCAGTCACTCTGGCGCTCTGCTAAGTAGGATCAGCCTTAATGCAGCAAAAATCTTCCTATATAGCGTGAAGCACATTTCAGGGTCTCACTGATGTCAGTAGAACTGAAGTGTAGATTGAAGCAGAGGTTGTTTTTCAAGCTAAACATGTTCAGGGCAGCATGTGGAGATGTGTGTCATGCATCTGTGCACCCTGACTGGCGAATCATCAGCCTCTGTATGAATCAGTCCTGGGAGCAGAATATTGCGCATCGCCTGCTCTCGGTCTTCTCTGATGTGCAAGTTTTCAGTTAAAACACAGGCACAGACATTTTTATTTGTCTCTGCTCAGACGTGTCCACAGACGAACTACACTCCTCCTCACAGGAGGACCTTCTCCACGCGGATGCTTTATAACCTTACGGGGCACAATGTGGAGACCTACATTCTGGCAACTACCAAAGACTTCCTGCAGAAACGGTACAGCACCAAACTCCAGTCCCTCTCCTCTGAACTGCACTGGGAGCAGCCTCTTGTACCTGTCATATCCACTGTGCTCGAGGAGGTGACAGTGCAGTAGGGGTTTAGAAGGGCCTCTCTGCTGATGGTCTCTGTGAATCTGGTGAAAGGAGGTGAAATGTCCTGCAATCATGGGGTTAAAGGAAAAGGCTTGTGCCATCGAAGTGCTTGATCACGGCAGAGAGAGCCTGGGGATAATGTGTCAATCATCTGGTATGGTGATGGCTGGATCCACAGACAAGCCTTTGTCTGACTCAGTAATGCTTAAAATGAGGAAAATCTGACACAGCCTGTCATGAAGTAAACCCTCAGGGAGAGACTTTCTTTCAAGTTTGATTCTCTAAAGAGTCTCGGTGTGTGCTTCACTTAAACAACTGCATCCAGCGTTGCAGTGAAATTAGAGGCTGAGCATTTTCTTGCACCACGGGGCTGTTAGACCTATTAGTGTGTCTGGACTCTGCCACAGAGCTAGCGTGGCGTGTCCTGGGGCAAAACCAGCCTGCCATTAAGGTTGTCAAGGAATATGTTAATCTGCCATAGGTTTAAAATGAGCTGCTCGACTGCTGGGTAAGGAACAGTAGTCTAATTCTAGTGTGGTAGGCAAATGGGTTAGGAGTCCACGTGGCTCCAAAATGTTTCCCAAATGGAGGCTTTTGACACAGTTTTGTGATAGTGCTGCCCAGTTTGTTTCCCCTTTTTCCCCCCAAATAAGGGCTCCTGTAGCCACGTTGGTTTGGCCTCACGCTACATGCTGGGATAAGTTCTTTTAAGTCAGGCTAGAATTAGCTGGGCTGACTGTGGCGTGCTGACATGCACCAGTGAAAGGTGTTAAAGCTTTTGAATGAGCGTAGCAGCATGTTTCCCTCTTGTTTTCACTCAGGTATGGTGGCTGGACCTTCGGACTGCCTTTGACAAAAGATCTCCAGTTTGATATCAGGCCAGTGCCCCCCAACAGAACGTTGACTAAGGTAACAAACCTCCATCTGCTCATCGTAGCACAGGAAGCGTGGGACCTGGGAGGAGTGAGGTCAAGTTCAGGGCTATTTCAGAAAATAAAGCGAAACCCTCTGATAGCTGCAGCTTGTCATGGGAGAGAGGACTTGAAGTTCATTTCCTTTTCTCTCCCCATTCTTCTTCGTTGGTCTGACTTCTCTTGCTAGCAGGAGACAGTTTTCCTGCTGTCATAATTTTATTATACAGAGCTGAAAAGATCAATTAGTAGCACCTTTATCTCATGAGAGGGTGCGTGTATCTCAGCTAGGGTTGGCTGGCACATTCTGAAATACCTGTTTCTCTGTTTCTGCCCAGTGAATATGTTGTAACGCATCAGCGCTAAAAGTGCCGAGACTGAAATCTGAGGTAGCAGGGAAATGCAAGAGAGTTGAAAAGATCCTGTGATCTCATTGCTAAACCTTGCTAACAGGAGAGAGTTGCTGTGAGACCAGTGCTGTTCTCAGAGGTGGCTCCAAGAAAAGCGAATCGCAGGGTTTGTTTCACTAATCCCCAGAGCTCATGTAATAAATTTGCAGATGTTTTCACCCCTCCAATCTTGCAGCTTCATCTTAGATCTGAAAGCTGTAGCTATTTGCTTATTGCATGTCAGATTTAATAGCTAGAAACCTTGATAGTGTTGGAAGCAGGGCAGACTCCAGTCCTCGCTCTGCTAAGGCAGGGAGAATGAAATCACTGAGTGCATTGCTGTGGGCTGCATTTAAACCTCTAACCTTAATAGCCTAAGCTCTGTCCCTTGGTAGGTAACTTACACATCCACCCTGGGTGCTGTGGGTTGTGCCTAAAGTAGATGATGGTAAATCCCCGCAAAGTTTATGTCCTGTGATCCTTTTTTGCCCCTCAGGGTTTATTGTGGTATAAGCAAGAAAAGCTCTCATGGGGAGGGAAGTTGCTGAATGAGAAGGTGACAACTGGCTATTTTTTGCCCTAAAGCAGCCTTTCCCCCCATGGCTTTCCAGGGCTGTTAGATGTTTGACAGCTTAACCTTCTTTGAGAAGTCCCTACTGCGGGTGTTCATCAGATCTGAGGAGCTTATTACAGAAAAGAAACCAAGTTTCTGTACACTTTATGTGACGTATTCAGGCAGTGCTTGCTTCTTCTCTCCCAGAAGGCAAATGAAGCTGATGGGACTGCTTGTGCTGAAAGTGAAATGTGCTTTTATCCTCATTCAGTACTTGATGTGGTTTAATCGTTGGACTTTAACTTGTAGAGCTTATGACTTCAGATAACAACCGTGGAATGATTCATTTGTGCAAGCAGAACAGACCACAATGTTATCAAGTAACAATTTCTCTCCCAAATTGTTTCAATTTCTCAATTGTGTGCAGGTGTGGTATAATCCTGAAGGTTATCACAGCCTTCCAGCTTATCTCAACAGCTTGAACAACTTCATTCTTAGAGCTAACCTGCCAAAAAATGAGACTTCCAGATATGGTAAGTGTCCCTTTACAGGAGCAGATAATTTCTGCCCTTTAGGGGGAATATTCTGGTTCTGCTGAAATGGATGATGACACTTAGCTAGACTTTAGTGAGGCCATTTCTTTACTCCCAATTCTGCAATTCCTTTAAAAACAGTATTGAAAAACAAGGCTAAATCACATTTCATTTGTCTTAAGTCAAAGACTCAGGGGACCTGAGCAGGGTGAACCCCAGCCCCTGTGTAAAACACTTCCTTAATCCCCAAAGTGCCAATGGTTGCTGTTCCATTTATTGCCTCTCATCGTGGTATTGAAGTAGCTGTTTCTTGATAAGTGCCCATTAGTTATGCATAGAAAAACTACTTCAGGTCATCTCTGGGGGTGGTTTAGATGAGTAAATTTTAATGTTACCCTTCTGCTGGGAGCAGCTCAGGCTGTGTGGGTGTGTATATGTTTGGGTTTGAATGAGAGTGAGTGAGATTAAGTGAGAAGCATAATTTCCAGCTGTATTTTCCCTCTGATGCATGACACACACATATTCCAAGGTGTATTAGTGGCCCCCTTGAGGTTGTCAGCTCTCAGAGCTTCTCCTCAGTAAGGTGAAGTAGCAACCCGAATTCCTGCTGATAAACCAGGGCTCCCTATCTTACTGTTCATGGTTTAGCCTACATTAAGAGTGCAGTATGGGCACAAATGTGCCTGTCTCTTGAGATGGAAGGGGCACGGGGCAAGAGGAAGATTTATGTTGATGCCATTTTGAGAAATTTTAAGCTGAGATTTATGGGATCTGACAAGAGTAGCAATTGTGTGCAAAAAAAACCCTGACAATGGATTTTCTTTGACAAATAGTGCCCTTCCAGCTATGTCCTGGTCATGCCTAGCCCCATCGCCTGCCTCAGCGGCCTGCTGTTCCAGGTGACAGTGTCTCTTTGCTCATGACATTATCCCTCACTGATGTGTCTGAATTGACCTATGATGGAAAAAGGATCTGGTCTGAAGCTTTGAGAGTCATGCCATGAATTAAAGAAACAGCAGAATGCTGATTACGAGTCAAAACAGACGTCTCTCTTCCCACCTCCACCTACAGATGCACTGGCACTCCCCTAACCACAAGCTCAGCTTACAATCAGTGAAACCAGTGCCTTGTCCCCGCTGCCATTCTACAATACCCACTGGCTTGTGCCTCTGAGATTTGTGGCATGCCCTCCAGGTTGGAAGGTTTGAGCTCCTCAGTGTGTGCTGCAAGAGCATATCACAAAGCTCCAGCCCCTGCCTGCGTGTGGAGAAAGGAGACCTGAGCCAGGCACTTCCAGTGGCAGGAGCATCCCAGAGCAGCTGAATTATTAAGCAGTGAAGCTTCTTGCCCTGTCTCTGTATTCCCAACACGTGCTGTAGCAAGAGCAAAGGCAGGAAGCTCGTGTGAACAGTCAGAAAGTTTTCACATAGAAAGTTTTATACCAGCAAAATAACAATTTTCAGTGGGAAACAATAGCAGCAGTTTTTATTCCATCTGTCCTGCTGCTTATCTGTTTTTGGAAAGAAATGCTTAGTAGTAAATGACCAGACAGATAATTCTCCACTTTCCACTAATGATCCAAGCCATAGAATGGGGGGAATAAAATGAATGGATGAGGATAGCTCCCCTGGGGTAGTGTAAATCCAGTCTGAAATACAATTGAACAGACGTTCTGTGTGGTATGTTCCTGGCAGCTAAATCTATTTGTTGTTGTGACAAATAAATGACAGTTTAAGAACCATAGGAATAGCCAGATAAAAGTGTGTTGTCATTTCAGCAGTTTGAAAGAGGTTCCAGTCCCACTTTCGAGGCTTGACTTAGACTGCGTATATTTTTAAAAAAATACATAAAAAGCTTTTTACCCTGTCACTAAGCAAGTCATAATAGCTTTTGACTTATGTATATTGTGCTTCCTCTTCTCTCAATCCCAACCAACAAAAAAGAGAAAGCATTGAAATGGAAATTTTGACTTCTAGCCTAAGCTTCAGTAAAGGAAAATGGTTTTATAGTGAAGTATTAACAGATTAGACAGACGATATCTTTCTTTCTCTCTCCCTTTTAGAGCAGGGAAACATTTCCTGTCTGTTTGTGTGGCTTTATCAGCAGCCCAAGATTTTAATTCCATTTTTCTCACTGACGACAAAACTGAGGTTTCTTTTTTTTCCCCCCCTCCGAAATGAATTTCCTATGAAATCTCCCCTATGAAATTTATTTGCTCAGTGTGGCATTTGGTCAGCTAAACCCATAGGCTCCTTCTTTCTAGTCTCCAGGTCAGATTGCTTGTTCTGAGGGGAAAATAGCCCAGAATAGTTCTTCCTCATAGAACTGCTGAAAGTCAGGTACCTGGCTGTAAGGAGCTTAAATTTCAGAGATGGCATGTTCTAGCAAATCTCTCTGGATTTAGTAGCAGTGAGAGGTCCACCAGCATTCCCTGAGAATGGAGGTGTTCGCTTAGGTGTCTAAATACAGATGGAGAACCTCGGTTTTAGGCACATAAACATCTTAGCCTAAACATTTTCTTAGAGAGTGGGTTGGCATCTTGCTGGGACTGAGGCAGAGACCTTCACTGGAGATTGGAACTGGCCCAGCAGAACTCCCCAGGTTCCTCCCTTTATTAGGAAATTGGTTTTATAGGCACAAATTGCCCCCAGACAAAGCAAATGCACTGTGGTGAACAATACTAGTCTATTCTGGGCTAGATGCTCTCCTTGGTGAAGAAGTACTTGAACTAAATCTTATGAAGATACCTGCACTTAAGCAGAAAATTTCTCCCTTGCACCTCGTGCCTGATACAAACTCATTTTTAAGGTGTCTTTTTTGAAAACCTCATACTGGGCTTACAAACACAATAACTACATTTTTACTAATTCCTTGGGACAAAATGATTATTATTTTTTTTTCCCTATCTGCATAAGACAAAATAGTTCGGCATTAACTTACGGGGAACAAAAGTGTCTGTAGCCTACCTGGGTTTACGCCAGCATCTCAACAGATGCCCATGTTGAGGAAGACCTATATCATAGGTCATACCATATATAATAGTTGTGGAGAAAGCCAGTTAGGGAATGATTTGGTTTTGATGGTAAAAGAACAAATGAAATTAAGTCACCAAACAGCAGCTTTAAAATAAAGGACAGTCACCAGTTTTGAATGTTTTAGTGTTGAGGAATCCACCCCAAAATGCATGGCCCCACGTGCATGTGGCTGATTTTAGATGTGGGAGTGCTCTTGCTGAAACGAATATCTCTAGCCAGGGAGATGCAGGAAACAAGGCCTAGGGTTTGAATTTCAGATCTGCTATGCATCAAAGGGAAGTCATGGGAAAAATGAGGATGCTCAAAATTCTGCCCAAGATCACACCAAGATGACAGAGTGAAAACCAGCTTTTGATCTGCTTTTGTTCTCGACTCGCCATTTTCTGAATTGCTGTCAATCTCGGGAGCTGGTGGAGGAAGTTACCCACATTTTTCAATTGTTTTTCTTTTTGGTTTTGTAGGTATTTTCTTATCAGCTCATCCATATCCCGGAGGACAGAGTCAAGAACAAGTAATGTAAGAAGATTCATTAGGCTGATGCCTGAATTGTTTAGCTTCAAAAGGAGCAAACCAGCTTCTTGGAAACCGTAAAACAGCCTAAATTGCCAAATATCTTTCTCTAAATGACAGAACTGCTCTCTCTATTCCTTTTCATTCCCTCCGCGCATCAATAGCATCCTGCATGCCACAGAGCTGCAGATTCCTGTTAGGGTTTCTTAGCAGGATCCCATATAGATCTGGATGTCACAGTCAGCATCACACATTTTTGTGCTTTGGCACAATAGTAATAATTAGCTAATTTTCCCTTTGGCCTTTCCAATCCCTGCTCTGGTACCAGGTTACAACTCTGTGCTCTGAGTCCTTTTTGCTAAGCCCAATTCCCATCAGCAGATGATGGCGGCATAGAACTGGGACCTCTTTGCTTCTGAGCTCTAAACAGTGCCTCTGCAATGAGGGAGGTCTGCCTTTTGACTCACTATATACATCTTTATTACTTATGACAGACCTTATTGCAGCTTTCCAGTACTAAAAGGGGCCTGTCAGAAAGATGAGCGCAATCTTTTTTTGGCAGGGCCTGTTGTAACAGGACAAGAGGCGATTGTTTTAAACTAAAAGAGATTTAGATCAAAGAGAAGGAGGAAATTAGTTTCACTGAGGGTGGTAAGGCCCTGGCCCAGGTTTCCCAGGGAGGTGGTTGATGCCCCATCGTTCCAGGCCAGGTTGGACCAGGCTCTGAGCAACCTGCTCTAGATGCAGATGTCCCTGCTTGCAGGTTGGACTAGATGACCTTGAAAGGTCCCTTCCAAACGAAACCACTCTATGATCTCTTTCCACTTTCTCCCCAGGCTCAACAGCTTACTCGACATCATAGTTTCAATGTCTGTTTTGGTTGGGTACTCTATCACAACAGCAAGCTTTGTGCTCTACGTGGTTAAAGAACATCAAACCAAAGCCAAACAACTGCAGCATATTTCAGGCATTGGGATGACAAGCTACTGGGTGACTAACTTCATTTATGATCTGGTAAATAATTCACATTCCTAAATGCACCAAGAGTAGCATTACGCAGCAGGGGAAAAAAGTTTTTTATTTAAAGTTGGTTGCCTAGACTTCTTAATATTATTACTACCAAGAGTGTTATGGAGTAATTGTTCTCCAAGGCATTGAAGACTGTTAAATGTGCAATGCGACACTGGATTTTGCTAAGCGAAGGCATTCCTGCTCTCTCGAGTGTATGCAAAACACTCAGCACATTTATATGAGAGCAACACAGAGCAGGCCAGAGCTTGATTTCCATTTTAACATGCAAGCAGCAAGCTGCTTTTCTGTTGGCTTGCAGGGCTCAATTAGCTGTCATGCAGGCTTTATGCGTCTGGGGTAAGGCTTTGGGGCTGAAGGCTACAGCCAGTTTGGAGTCCCTGGGAGTACAGGGTGTGACATGAAGAGATATCTCAGAGCTGATGCTCCCCCGTTGGGCAAAAATCCACTGCTGGGTGTAGTGCCCTCCTTAAGATTATATATTATAAAGGGTTTTAAGCCAAGCAAAGCTACTAATGAAGCTATATGCCTTCCAGGACCTGAGAAAGTTCCTTTCTAAAGTGCTGCACTGTGCTGTATAGATTTACCACCCTGCTCCTGTGGATAGTTGAGCTCCCCAGCACCGTGCTGCATTGCAAGGGGTAGGCTTACCCTTGTTCTCCCTGTAGTTGTTTTCTCATGGTGAAGAGGGTTAATAGCACTGCTGGAAAGCATCACTGGGCTGAGAGGATAAATATGCACCACATTGGTAGACTGAAGTGCATTGTGTCTTATGAATTCCCTCCAGCATGTGATGTCAAACCCTCACACGCTTAGAGTTCCACAAGCACTGACTGTCTCTGCTCGTGAGTTTTGGCATCACCAGCTATGCTGTAACGGTGATGAGCTCCACCTCTCTGACAAATTTTTATTGATGCAGTTCTGCTGGTGCCTAAAATTCCTCTGATATCATCAGTTCCTGAAAATAGGAAATCTTCAAGGGCACTTGGATGGCCAGCCCCCTTTCATGCAGTGAAAGCCCTTGGGGGATGAGAGCCTTGACTCTTTCTGCAGAGCCCAGCCTATGCTTTTAGGTGTTCTGGTGACGTGGATATGTGCTAACAATATAGCTAACAATTAATTTCTTACCGCTGAGGAGCCTAAACTGCCCGCATGTAGGGGCTGATGTGGTGAGTCAACAGTACAGGTGTCTCCTGCCTTGCAGGAGGGGTTTGAAGAAGGGTCTGCAGGCAGCGTAGCCATGGTGCTTCGCAGAGCCGCTGTAAGTTGCAGCGCAGGGGGGAGGATGGGGCAGGCCTCTGTCTGCCTCCCTGATCCAGGCCCTCGCTCCGGCACTGCATGTTTGTAAATCAGCCGTGGAAGAATCCCCAGAGTCCTTGCCACAATCAGCATTCAGTGGGCTGAAACTAATCTAGCACTCTTGGCAACTTGATATTTCTCCGTGAATCCCTGACAGTAAATTCTGTGAAATCCCAAAGCTGGGTAAGAGAGGAACCTCTCAGGGCAGATGTTTGGTAGGTCCCTGGCTTGATTCAACAACGTTATAAAGACTAGATTTACAGGGCACACTGAAGTGGTCTGACTGCAAGTCTAACAGAAAACCCAAAGGGGTATTTTTCATTCACAACCTTTTTTTTGAGGCACTTTCTGTTCACAGTGCTGAATGTCAAGGCTTAGCCTCTTCAAAGTGGCTTTCTGGGAATTCATCTGCCAGGCTCCCAAAACTCTCAGGAGGGCCGAGGCCCCACCTGTATTTGGTTTCCCATAGAAAACTCAAGCCCCATTTATGGGACTGGATTCAGACCTGGCATTGTCACTTCTGCATAGTTCTAGAAAAATGTTTAAGAATTATCATCTCAATAACATCTTTCTAATATCATTTTGCAGGTACTTTTTATGGCCCCCATTGGACTCTCCCTAGCAGTTATTTCATCCTTTCAGATACCAGCTTTCTGCAACAACAGTAACTTACTGGCAGTATTTTTTCTGCTGTTGCTGTTTGGGTAAGTGAAGAGCTTAGTTATTTAAATACCACTGAGCAGAGCAAGGACCTGGGTGTTACAGGGTGCTGCAGCTGGAGATTTGAGAAGGGAAAGGAAAAGTGTGCTTTTTTTCTCCTGTGTGCATTTTACAAATGATGACTTGTTGCTCCTTCCAGGAGCAGGGAGCTAAACCACTGTTGTCACTCAGCTTTATTAAAAGCAAACCCTATGTGAGGGTATGAAATACCCTCAGTGACAGCCTAAGCTGTGAGCGGATGCTCACTGAACTACTGCAAAGTTCAAGATATAGAAGCATGTCAAAATCAGAGGCAGGCGGCTACCAGACAGCACCACAGTTCAGGAAAACTCAGCAAACATGTCTGCCTGGCTTTGAATCCTCCAGGCCCAGCCTGTTTGTTTTCAGTCAGTGCTCTGTGTTCAAAGTACGTATCATAAACTTCTTCTTCAAATTCTAACAGATCCAAAGGCATTTTTTTTGTTCTTTAAGCTCCTGGAGTATGGAAATCTAGTCACATCAGAATTGTTGTGTTGTCTGAGGTCTTTAGTTTGTTTTCAGTTACTCTGTGAGTTACTGCAGTATTCTCTGTGCTGTTGGCAATTTATAGGTATGCAACATTCTCGTGGATGTACCTGCTGGCTGGGTTTTTCAAAGAAACGGGAATGGCCTTCATCGTTTATGTTTGTGTCAACTTGTTCTTTGGCATCAATACCATCATTACCCACTCGGTTGTATTTCTGCTCTCCCAGGAAAAGGCCACAGACCAGGTAGGAACCCTAAATGCTAAGGCCTTTGTGAAACAACAGGAGGTTTCTTGTTGAGTTTGGTGGCTTTGATCAGGTCCTTACCAGCTGGCAGGTTTCAAGATATTGGAGATAGACTAAGCAGAGACTTAATGGGGATCCTTACAGACAGGGCATGAGTCAAATACAAATATATCTTGTCTGTACATCTGCAGCCCCACTTGGAAGGACTTTTTACAAACACGTGTCGTTGACAGGACGAGGGGTAATGGCTTTAAACTGAAAGAGGGGAGACTCAGATTAGATATGAGGAAGAAGTTCTGCACTGCGAGGGTGGTGAGACACTGGAACGGGTTGCTCAGAGAGGTGGTTGGTGAGAATGGGCAGGGCTCTGAGCAACCTGCTCTAGTTGCAGATGTCCCTGCTCCCTGCAGGGGGGATGGACAGGATGCCGTTTAAAGGTCCCTCCAACCCAAACCAATCTGTGATTTTTGTTGCTCTGTGCCCCAGTGGCAAGGAGTCAATTTCTTCCCATGCTCATTTAGTGCCTCTCCACTATTTCTGCGGCTCTCCATGTATGAGAGTTCATAAGCATGGGACTGCACACTGGGCTGTTTTGCCATGAGTTAACCGCAAAAGCCTTTGTGTCTGTTCAAGCCAAAACTCTGGAGATGTTTGTCCAAGGAGAACAGGTAGGACAGCGCTCCAGGGGAGCAGGCTGTACTCCACGGTGGGCTGGAGCAGCAGTGAGGGGCTGCCTCTGGGAACTGGCTGCTGTTTACTATGGGTGGTCACAGCCTCAGAGCTGCTTGTTGACTTCTCTGACCTTGTGCCTGTGAAACGAGCTGTCTCCAGAGCTCTTTGCTCTCAATTTATCTCTGCTCTGAGACACAAGCAAATCCCAATGTAATTGTTACACTTCAGTCCCGCAGTAAAACCTACAAATTTATTCCATGAATAAAACCAGTGACTGACTGTGCTGCTTTTTGGGTTTTTTTTTTTCAGGGCTTGCATGATCTCGCTGAAAACTTAAGGCACGTGTTCCTTCTGTTCCCACAATTCTGCTTTGGCTATGGCTTGATTGAACTGTCACAGGATCAGGCACTGCTGGGCTTTTTAAAAGCCTATGGAGTAGATTACCCTGACAAAACCTTTGAGCTGGACAAGACCACATCCAAGCTGCTTGCCATGTTCATCCAGGGCACCGTGTTTTTTGCCATTCGTCTTACAGTTCACGACAGGATGATTCAGAGAGTCTGGAACAACATACTTGAGTAAGTAACATCTGGAGGCTCACAATGCAAACAGACCAAGCCAGCACTCAGTGGTTTAATTCTGGGCTCTCGCACCATTGTTGTCAATTACAAAGACCATAAATTTCCACAATGCTTTGCAAATGTGGAATAAGTTTTCTCTGGCAGCTGTCCCAGTACTTACCAGTAATTAGAGTATTAACTAATGGAGGTGTGGGTTACAAGAGTCTCTTGATAGTCCTTGCTGGCTGAGACTGCGGCCCTGCTTCAGGGCTTTGGGTTTGGTGGGCTGATGTTCAGCTGGTTGGCAAGGCCAGTCAGTCCATGGACAATCTCCTCTATTTGAAGCTTCCTGTCTCCTCTGGCTTGGGTGCACACAGGGAGGAGTGAGAAGAGTCCTGACAGCTGCGTTATGAGTGTTTCCACAAGGGCAGGAACTGCTCCAGCTCAGAATATTTGCTGAGAAAGAGGGGAGACGTGAAGCAGAAAGAGACCACTGTTTTCTTTAATTCCCTAAATGGAGCAAATATCAGGAGAGAATAGAAACTGTCTGTATAGCTGTGTATTTTTTGCATGCCCTGGGATCTCACGGCAGGTCTCCTTAATATCTCTGTTAAGGACACAGGCCCACTGCTGTCCTCTTGCCAGACAGTAAGGTCCTCTTTCTGCCCTCCCCATAGGTTCCTGTTTGACAGAGTGCACAGCAAAGCATCACTTATGCCACCTGAAGCTGAAGAGGATGGGGACGTCCAGGCAGAGAGAAACCGTGTGGAGTCTGGCAAAGCTGACTTTGATGTTGTGCAGCTCCAGAACCTCACAAAGATCTACCACCTTCCTCACAAACGCATCGTGGCTGTGAAAAACATCAGCCTCGGGATTCCTGCTGGAGAGGTGAGTGAGGGCAAGAGTCTGTGTGGGCACCTTCTGCCCTGGGGAGGGGAACTGGAACAGACCCACAGTCCCCTTGTCATCATCTCTCCCAGTCCTTGCCACTGTCCCGGCACCTTCCCGCCAGCCTTTATGCCTGCCTGCCTGCCTTATGTATTGATTCTTGGGGTTATGGTACTGGTGAAAGGCTTCTGGTGGATTTGGGACACCAAGTGACAGTCTGAAGGCCTTAGAAAGAGAAGTGGATGGGGCAGTGATGGAGCTGTATTCAGACCCAAACACCCACACATGTATTTGTACAGCACCCAGGACAGTGCAGGCAGGAGGGGTCACTGTGGGACACTAGATGGTAAATGAAGGCAGCAGAATTTCTCCAATTGCAATTAGTCACCTAAGTGGCATGGGAGACTGTGAGTCAGGCTTATCTGCTTGTATTTTCCTGTCAGGGAAAGACAAATCACTTCAGCTGAACACATATTTTAATGAATCAGGACTTAAAACTGAAGAAAAAAAATTTTGGTCACATGAATGCAGTTTCCTGCACAAACACTGACTCATGAGAAAAGACAGGAGCACACAGAGCATGTCTGAGATCCAGAAGAAAGTGGAGACAGGATACTACCTCAAACTGTGCACCTGGCTTGTGGGAGAGCTCTGAATTAATCCTTGGTACCTGTTTGGTTTGGGTTTTTTTAATTGTCTGGGTCCCACTGAGATTTAAGTATATAGGGTGCTGGGCACGAGGACATCAGCCTCACATGGAGACTGTCACCGATCTTCTTGGCAGAGGGTTTTTTCCAAGCCACAAGCGGCATTAAGGTTTCTAACTTCTGGCAAACACCTGATGCTGGTGGGGCTCGGGGGAATGGAAACTTCAGCCCCATCTGCCAGCAGGCAGGCTCCGCAGGTAGGGGGCCTGCGTGAACCTCGAGGCGGGGAAGAGCCTTGGCCCGTGCTGTGCATCTGCAGTGGCCCCGGCACGTTAGACTGTTCAGATCAGCTGGTCTGTACTAACAGTATCAAAATAATAGTAATTATCAGCACAGTGGTGATTGCTTATGTACCACACAGCTGCATATCTCCAACCTTGGTGATAAAACATGGATTTTTAGCATGAGGTGCTGAACTTCACTACAGGGAGCCAGTTCTTACTCTTATTAACGTAGCGCATTAGTGAGGTTATTTGACAAAAGTCTTGTGTCACGTTACAGTTATAGCAAGGATAGTGCAAACCTCGCTCACCTCATTCCTACGAAGAGCTCTGTTTCAGTCAATGGGAGGCGTTGCACAGAGGAGATACTCAGGATCTGGCCTGTCAGATGAGCTTGCTGCAGAAATGCACCTTGTAGTAAAAGGAATGACTCTATTAGAGATACATCCTTGACTTTTCACCATATTAAACAAACGGTGTTAATATAAGCTGCAGTATATTGCCCCATAAACAACCTCCACTGTAACGCTCATATGCTCTGCATCCCTCCGCCTCTTCTGCAATTCCAGAGAATGGAAGGGACGAGAGGCACTGAGCGCTCGCCTCAGAGCAGTGTTTCTGCCTTACAAATACAGCGTGGTTACATTTCTACTTCTCTTTCCCACAACCCAGTGCTTTGGCTTGCTTGGCGTGAATGGAGCTGGAAAGACAACCATCTTTAAGATGCTGACAGGTGATATTGGAGCATCCAGTGGAAGGTTGCGGGTCCAGGATCATTCTGGGTAAGGAGCATAGGATTTCTGGGGAAGGCACATGAGCAAATCAGCCCGGGAGCAGTTTTTAAGGCTGGATGGAAAAGGAAAAGAAATTTAAAAATCTAAACCAAACCAAAATGCTCCAACAGAGCAAAAGTAAACAAGGCAGGGAATGTAATCCCTTGCAGATGTTATGGTTGCTTCCCTAAGGGGTCTGCATTTTATGGTCATATCTCTGCTGTTCTCTGTGGTGTTCATTCCACTTGCAAATGGGATCAGACTCAGATCCTCAGCTGAGTGTGATCCTGGTTCTGAGCTAATACCTGGAGACTAGTCAGACTCATCTCAAAGTGCTCTGTAGCAGGTGGAGGCTTGGTAGCAGCTGAAGTGCTGGCAGTAACTGGAGGGCAATGTATGAGACATCGTGGCTAACAGATGTGTCACACACAGTTCTTCCTCTGCAGAGCTGAGGGCTGAAAAGCTGCAGGTCTGCAAATGCATAGTGATTTCCTTCAAGGCTTGGGAAGGGGGTAGGATGCAGCAGAAAGGGTTTTTCACTAACATGTTGGTGATTCAGTGTGTTTAAAATGACCTGCCGACTTCCTTATGCAGGTCCTTGAATGACATTAGAGAGGAGCACTGGTCACTCTTCGGCTACTGTCCTCAAGAAGATGCCTTGGATGACTTGCTGACGGTGGAAGAGCACATGTATTACTACGCTAGGCTCCACGGCATCCCAGAGAGAGAGATCAAAGGGGTAAGTAACAGTGAGGCTCGACTTAAAGCATTTCCCAGTTATTGAGAGACTTTACATTGATTTAATTAGTCTTTCAGTAAACAGATACGTGCGTGGTGATTTGTGCCTGGATATTGTTGTGAAAGCAGTACTCATGCTCCCATAGGTTGTACTCCAGCTTCTCCATCGGCTGAACCTGATGGCCTACAAGGACAGAGTCACCTCTATGTGCAGTTATGGCACCAACAGAAAATTGTCAACTGCTCTGGCTCTCATTGGGAATCCATCAATTCTGCTGCTGGTGAGAAATTGGGCCCTGTTGGGGGAAAGATGAGCAGATCTTTGGGTGCTTAGTCTCGTGAAACTCACCGGACACTCCCAGATGCCCATACTTGGGCTGACTAAACATATGCATCAGAGGAGCGTTTAGATTCCAGCAAGCAGCCAAATTTTCTTTGAGGACATAGGAAAGTAGAGAGTCTGCCAGCTGCTCCGTTAGCATCTTTCTGAGGTCAAAAATAGATCCTATATTTGCCAATTAAACTCTCCTCATTCCCAGCTCTTTCTTGGGTCCTTTTTTCGACCTACAAACCTGCACAGGCTTGAAAGAAAAGCAGCATCCAAGGCTCCAAATCTGTAGGAGAGCAAAGGAGCAACTTCCCTCTGGATTAGAACATAAAGCTATTTTTCTAGGTTTGGTTTCCCCTTTTGTTTTTCATTTTGAACTTTACAGTACTTCCGTGAGATATGCCATTGGTAATTTTACCCCAGATGTTTCTGGGCAGTGTTTCCACTTGCTGTGTTTTGAATGTGTGCAGTATTCTGTGAGCAGGTTTACAATATTAAATTTACTACCTAGTGGACATAAATCTCCCTTGCCCCAGCTTGTCTTGAGCCCACCACTGCTGACATTACTTCTCACCGTGTACACCAGCACTCTAGCTGCTTCTGTGAGATAAAAAAATCTCAATAAAAATAGACAGTTGGGAAATGTCCTCCATACTGACTTCTGCCTCAACCCAAGCTGGTTTATTGCTGCCTTATATAAGGTGTTGTCTCCAGCAATAACGTTTTGTCAATGGGAAATTAGCTAACAATTTTTTTGGGCAACACGTAAGATGGGAGAGAGTCTACCATCACTCAGCTCTGGCTTCTCTAAATGAAGAGATGCAACACTCACTTTGTCAGCGTATGAAGAGGAGGCAAACGCAGGCACACATGGGAAACAAGTGCCGGTTGACAGATTCTTGTCCGAGATGACTCCTGTGGTGTTTATGGATATTTAAACCACCACTGTATAAATTGCACAGTAGGGTTGATCTTAGATGGTGCTGTCCCAGACAGCTAGTTCCTCTAGAGTCCAGCGGAGGTTGGGAGTTCCCACTAGTCACCAGGGAGCTGTACAGCTCCAGAGGGCAGTGAGGTTGGAGGTCTTAGTCAAGCCGACTAAGAAATTTACATTCAGCCCTGTCATTCCAAATAGGATGAACCGAGCTCTGGAATGGACCCGAACGCTAAACGCCACCTTTGGAAAATCATCAGTGAGGAAGTGCAGAACAAGTGCTCAGTGATACTCACATCCCACAGGTAGGGCTGGTTTGGCTCTGCCTTCTGTTTCAGGGCTGGCAGGAGGTGTGGAGAGGCCCTTCCTTCACACTCCCTGTTGGTCCCCGCAGCATTTCAGGGCATTGAGCTATGACAGGACTGGGGGTTTGTTGTGGCTGAATGTGGGTGCCCACAACACTTCAGAGAAGATCAGTAGTGTTCTCTGATTGCTAAAGTAACTACTTTTTTATACCTTCTCAATAACTGAGTTTCTTGGCTGGTTTTTCAGCATGGAAGAATGTGAAGCCCTCTGTACCAGGCTGGCTATCATGGTGAATGGGAGTTTTCAGTGCATTGGCTCTTTGCAGCACATCAAGAGCAGGTCAGTAAAACACACTTATTTCATACAGACCTCGCAGCTGCAGCTTGGAGGGCTCAGAACATGAGGCTCTTGTTAACAGGGCATCAAAATAACGTCATTTTCTGGCTTGTTTCTTACCACACTATTGAAATTCTGTGTTAACTAATGCACTTGCTACTCTCTCACAGCCTTTTTTCCCAGAGATGTGTTCCCCAAAGTAATCTGTTCACTGCTAAAAATGTGAAATGCATGTTAGAGTTGGGCTTCAATTTTATTAGTTATCACAATAGTTCAGCTTCTTATTAGGTTTCACTCCAAGTTAACAACCCTGACCCCGTTCAGGCTGTGCTTTGCCTGGATTAGATTTCCCCAAAGAGGCTGTGCAGCACTCTCAAAGGATTTTCTTTATCTGTTTCTCTCTTCTAATTGTGATTTTTCTTTTTCCCCCAGGTTTGGAAGAGGATTCACTGTGAAGATGCACTTAAATAGCAACACAGTTTGCACTGAGGTGCTGACAGAGTTCATGAAGTCACACTTCCCAAATACATGCCTGAAGGTAAGCAGGACAAATGCTTTCAGGAAAAGCCTTCTCAGTCCCTTCAAATTAACCAAGAGGATCTTGCAAGGTGGACATATCGTAACATAGTGTTCACGTGCATCCATGCTCTCAGAGTGTAAGGGATTCGTATACACACGCTCATCAGCGCTATCGGCAACAGTGGCCAAGGGCTGGAGCACACAAGTTCTGTGGTGGCTTAAATAACTTCAGCCAAACAGCTGCAGTGATCCTGTGAGGCAGCTGTCAGGTGACCCTCTGCCTCTGCAAGTGGTCCCACAGAGGCCCAGACTTTAGGTAATAAGATGCTTGGGTCCTTCCAGTAACTGAATAATGGTAAAACCAGAGTAATGGAGTCACAATTCCCATCCATTGTAACCCAGTCTCTGTCTTAATCAAAACACAGCAGACTTGGAGATGGAAAACGAGACGGCTTCTCTCAAGTTTCCGGCTCTGGTGCTTAGTTATCCTCTCCCAGTCACAAAACCCACAAAAACTCCCAATGGGGAAACATTGGTCAACAGTGGACAATAACATTCTTCACCGCTGAGAGCTGGAGGGGAGAACACACCCTCTGCCCCTTTGTCCTTCCATGGTTCAGTTCCTCTTTGCCTTCATTCTCAGCCAGCCAGCCATCAGATCTGTTGGCTCTTTATAGGCAGCAACCTCTTAACTTCACCGTGTCACTCCTCTTCCCACAGGATCGGCATTTCAATATGGTAGAGTATCATGTTCCAGTCTCGGCAGGAGGGGTGGCAAATATCTTTGATCTCCTGGAAGCCAGTAAAGCAGCCTTCAATATCAGGCACTTCTCTGTGAGTCAAACAACGCTAGAGGAGGTAAGGAACTAAAGATATGTGGCCATCCATTTAAAACCGTTAACAGGGGAGCAGACTGATGGTTGCACAAAATGAACTGCTGCACACTACAGGCTACTTTCCGAAAGGGATTTCCATCCATATTCCTCCTGGGGCTATTTTATCAGTACCACTGCCTCCAGATACCTGTGCTGACACTAGGAAAACACTCATAGAAAGCTGCCTGTAGAATGAAATATCTCCTCTTCTCTCTGTCAGTGCTGATTTCAGCCACCTTGTGGGTGTGGATGAAGGGCAGGATTATGAATCACCCCTGAGTCCAGTGCTAGGCTTTCCACCAGTCCTGGAAATCTGTTTGATTTCACTTTCTTGTACTGTACTTGAGTTGCAAGTTCATTTAGCATTACTCCAGACTCAGCTTCATAGTTAAGTTCCTTCAATTTTCCCTTGAAAAAACATTCCCAGTAGCATCAAAAGCTGAAGGAATGCTGTAAGGACTACACGGAGGAAATCATCCCGTCAAGCCTCAGCATCTGATACAGTAGTTCTTCCCAGAGAGAGGAGCACAAACCGCAGCCCTGTAATCCTATAAATCGTTAAACAGAGATCAGGGGGATGGGGGAAGGAGGCCCTCCATCTTGTTTTAATACCAGGCAATGGCTGTGAGAGAAATGGGCAGAGGAACCGCAGGAAGCCCCAAGGCGTGTGTTGTGGGAGGACAGCCTGGATTTGTGTGTATGCAAATGTGATTGCAGGTAGCGTTCTAGTGCGAATATTTTATGTATTCATTGGAGACTGTTCAAATGAAGACAGTTACGTGTGATTATATATATATACCTAGCTATATAATATGCAGTTGTGCCTGCACAGATGTCAATTATATACAGACAGATGGGTTTATAAAGTAATAATACAGCTGTGATCAAAACGAGGCACCACACGGGTATTACCTTGCTCATACCTCTGAAACGTGAGCTGCAGGACAATTACGTTTCGTACAGGAACGTCTACCTTTGCGTCCCCGCTGTCGATTCGGCGGTACAGGAACGAGCATCCATTTATTTACATTAGCCCTTAGAAGCCCAACATTTGCAATTCTCCAATCCAGCATAAATCCATTCCCGAACACGCTCTCCAGGCTCACAGTCAAAGGAGCAGCCATCCCTTTTTTTTACAGTCATTTGAATCATAAATTATTTATGCTGTCACCTACTGAATGTTTTCCTTTCAACTTCTAGGTTTTCATCAACTTTGCTAAAGATCAAGCAGATCCTGACAGCGCAGATGCAGGTCCTGATGTGACGCTGGACAGCTCTGACACAAGTAGCCAAGTTAGCACCATAAGCTCCATCTATTGAAGGGACCTGACCACAGGGGATCATAGAAGCTGGAGAAAAGACATGGTGACCCCTTGGGGGTTCTTCCAGGCCTGTTTTCTATTATTCTGGGTGGGGATAAGAAGTCCCTTTTTCTTAAAGTACTTCTTTTTTTGTTGCTAGGAACATGGTAGGCATTTAAGACTGGCATTTGGTTACAAATCAGATGGGCCTTTCCACAGGTTCTTTTTTTTTTTTTCCCCCCAGTTCTTGTTTTATGATCACTTTTATGCCTGTGAGGACTTAGTTGACATCACCTGCTGCTCGTGGCCATTTGCTCCCAGCAGAGGTGGCAGTGATGGAGCAGAGAAGCTGTTGGCAGTGCAGTATGTCCGACACAAGAGCAGCCTCATGGCTGCCCTCTCTGAAAGCCCGTACTCTGCTCTTTGCTCAACAACAGACTTTCTGGGTGACCACAAGAAGGTCCCTCCATTCTGACAGGTTCCCCACTGGTAACAAGGGATTCACGGCCCTGTCCTACCTCTCGGGGGGGTTGTGAGGTGATGTGGGTGTTACATACTGAGAGTTATGTGTGCCGTTGGTGGGGGCCATCTTTGGTAATGACATAAAGCTTCTCTGGATGTGTGGGTTACGTCAGTATAAATATAAGTATTTTAAAAGTCAGCATTTTCAGTGGTTTCAGTTTGTTCCTGTAGTTTATTCCAGTTCTGTGTAACTTCTCGAGTAAATCCTCCCATCCCAGGCAGTTCCTGGCTCTTGGTACCAACGGAAGATTGTTCCACCAACCAGCCTTTCTCCTTTTGGCTGGTGTTCAGGGCTTCTCCATTACAGCAGAAGGATGGTACAAAGCAGGTATATTAATTGAATCCTCTGAGATGAAGAAGCTTGGTACAGGATATTGTGTTTCCCTGAGCAGAGTAAAAGCAATGAGCATCTCCCTTGCTCAGAAAACCTCACTTTCCCAAGTGGCTATGCCTCTCTGATTCCTTTTCAGTAACCTTTCTCCTCAGCCCCCAAGTGGTGGCTGCCCTGGTAGCTCCAGAGCTGTGTTTTCCCATGTGATAAGGCATAACGAGCTTCTCCTGCAGAGACTCTACCCACTGGATTTAAGTGAGACCTCTGGCTGCCTTCAAGCAGCAGGTCTCCAGCAGTGGAACTCAGCCTACTAACACACACATCCTGCTTTTTCCCCCCAGAATCATCAATAGATAAAATAGTTGTATGTCACTCTTTACTGTATGTATCAAGGCCTCAGAGACTCAGTTCTGGGTCAGGACGTTGATGTACGTGGTGCTATTCAAGCACGTAATAAACTTAAAGCTCTTTGAGCTCAATAAACTTGCAGTTGCTGGTAAGAGAGGTTACAGATAAAGCCAGGTTGTGCTTACCTATCAGACTCAGGAGGGCCCATACAGGACTCAGGTTGGGGTTCACGTGCACAATTCCCGTCAGAGGGTCTTTTCTTTACCTTCATGTCCCACCACCAAAGCTAATTTGAACCAAAGGAGACTTGAGATGAAAGCTGCAATGACACTTCTTTCTCACCCTGACCATCAGAGCAATTTTATTAGTTCAGTTCCCATTTGATGCTAAGGCTGGCTGAGATAATCACACAAGGAATAAGTACTTTGAATATTGAGGGTGTTCAGGATTTTACAGTGGGATACTGAAATTCAGAGTTTCAGGAGGTCCCGTCTTCTCCTTGATCCTGGTGTAAACTTCTTAGAGATAGCAGCAGCAGTTTGGTTATGGATTGAAGGTATTGTCAAGCCCTGAATTATGCCCCGACCTGATGCCTGTAATTAAAACTGGAATTCAGTTTCTTTCCAGAATGCATTTGACACCTGCAGTTTATAAGTAACTGAAAAAGCTGCCCAGACATTCATTGTAGTTTCTATTATTATGTCTCCAGCTCTGCAAAAGCTCTTTTTTCTTTTTTTTTCTCATTTTCATTGCGTATCTTCTATAGATCACAGTATAAAATTAAGCTTTTCTCTAATGGAGGGCTTGTGCTCCCTGCAAAGGACTCAGAGCCTGAATGCCAATGATTTAAATGCAGCCTTGTAATACCAATCAGAGTATTATTTTATTATGTCGATGGCTTTGCAACTGCCAGTGAAAGATGGATCTTCAGACTCTGTCCAGATGTACTTTACATTTAATTGAAGGAGACTGATACAAAGCTATTCTTTTGTCCCTTTAGAGCCTACTAATCAAAAAAAAAAAAGAAAAAAAAAAAGTGATTCATTGGAGTACTTCATCAACTTGCAGTTTAATTGGGTAAAATAAGAGTTTTACAAAGGGAAAAAAAAAAGCAAAAAGCATCCTTTGAATTTCCACCCAATTCTGGCATTAATAGAAACATCTGCTTCGTGTGTGAAGTGCGTCACGGTGGTGATATACACTCCCCGTTTTCACTTGCAGGTAGAGATAAAACATCTGCTATTGCAATCAAGTCTGTAGGTATCGGTCCAAACAAGCCAAAGTTTACGTACTTGAGGGAATTTAACTGAAACCTGGGGAGAAGCAGTTACAGCTCTTTAGGGGGTATAAGCATCTGGCCAGGAGGTTGTGCGTAACATCAGCAGGGGCTGAACTACCTCTTGTGCCACATTACCAATAATCTGTACTCCCTGCAGAGCCTTACAGATTTGAGCTGTCCCTTTCAGAGGCAGGACACACCCCAGGCTCAATTCTAGTGCACAAAATGGGGAAGCTAGTACTGTCATGCCTCTGAACACCCGCCTCCGGTTTCTCATCACCCGTCCCCAAGGAGGGTCCATTCTGGTGCCAGGAGTGGCCAGAAATACCGAGCTCTACCTGAGGAATGACTAATAAAATCTGTCTTGAGGCTGATGAGCAGGACATTGCGAGAAGGATGGGGACACGCCCCGCTCTCCGGTGCTTGAGGTCCTCCTCCCCCTGCCGATGTACGAGTGGAATAGCAGGTGCCCGATATTGTCAGCCCCTGCCAAAACCCGTCAGAAATTGTTCCTTTATGTGACTCTGCTTCCAAAACCAGCCAGGCAGCCATCAGGCTCCATCCTTTTCCTTTGGGCTGAGCCAGAAGGGAAGGTGATGGAAAATGATGACACTGGTGTCCCTGGAAGGGATGGGAGAGCACTCTGCATACTGCTGCACATCACCTCTCTCAGTCCAGGGTGCAAAAGCAAGCTTTTAGTCTCACTTCTTTAATGCCGCCTCACTGCAGCCACCCTTACAACCCTTGTTTGAGGCAGCACTGCAGGGCAAGCCCTGTTGGAGCCATCCTGCAGCCTGCGCCTGGAATTGGAACCGCATGGACCTCGACTGAGCTTCATTTAAAAATGCTTTCAACTATTCCAGACATGAGGTATGAACAGTGCAATTGCTAAACAAGGCCAAGTCAAGGAGGAGTTTCATAACTGGTGATGTGGAGGGTGAGACTGGTTCAAGTCAGTGTTGTAATTGGAGCTGCGGACTTGGAGATGACAATTCAAACCCCTGCCCTGGCTCTCCTTCCCATGTCACTTTGTGCTGCTGCTGAGAGCACGTTGTGTCTCCAGCCTGGTCCTTGCCTAGCATCAGTCCTGATGTGAATGGCCACAGAGGGCTGGACTTCCAGGCTCAGAAAAGGTTAGGGAGGGGCTGAGGAAAGCTGTCCAGAAGGGCCAGCATTAAGCACTGGTTGTCTCAGCCTGGACCACTACTGTAAATATAAATATGGGATCTAACAGGATGATTTTGTCCTTTCCCGAGAGCCGCAGGAGTGGGTTTGTTGCTGGGTCAGATCAGAAAAACATTATTTACAGGTCACATGAACATATCCAGGTGAACAAAACTCAATGACAAGTAACATTCAGGAGCAGGTGCTGCCCCCAGACCTGTGTTCTGCGTAGAGTCCCACCTGGGATCCAGGATTCACAGGATCTGACCTTGTAACAGGGTCAGGATGGGGCCCCAGCCTTTTGCGAGGGCTCTGGCTTCTTCACATTGCCACAACTTCAGCCTTCTGGGAGGCTTTTTTGGCTTTTTACAAGGCAAGAAAAATACCTGTTCCTGTGCTTAGTAAGGGAGGTGGTTTTTTGTGAGTTGGTGGAGGAGGAAAAATGGCCGTTGGATGGCAACAGCACATAGCATGATTTCACTATGGTTTTCTTTCAGACAACAGCTGTGATCTTGCACAGCTACAACAAAATATCAACAGTGTGCTAAAAGAGAGCACAACAGAGGAAAGAAGCATTGGGGGTTGGCAGAAAAAAAAAAATTAAAAATTCACCAGAATTATTCCATGATAGTATTTAAATTTTAAAAATCACTCTAATTAATTTAGTTGTTTAGAGAGAGGGCGGAAAGAAGGAAGATGGCACTGAAATAGTAACAGCAGCATGGGTCAGGGACATGGCCAGTGCTAGCTTGCTGTTGGCACTGCTCCTCGTGCCACTCATGCACGTGGTGCTGGTAACGAGGAAGGACGATCAGCCCCGCGGCGCTGGGGTGCAGGCACTGTTCAGAGCCATGCAGGGAGCAAAGCCCACTTGGAGCCAGACCAGGCCCCTCAAAATGTCTGTACAATGGGAGAGGCTGCACAGGACCACCCCAAGGGGTATCAATATATTGGGATTGGGGCCCAATCCATGTCACGGTACAGTCCTGCAGCACCTGGAAGTGGCAGATGTCACAATGGGAGAGTCCCAATGGCTGGGTTCAGCCCAGGGTAAAGGAAGCAAACAGCTTGTGTTTGCAACCCACGGAGGAAAGCTTGGTAGCAGGCGGCTCTGCACAGCGTCGGTTCCCGAGGGTGCAGCCCCCACTTCATCACTAATTGCTGTCAGAAGAGACTTCTGGAAATAGGCCATTGCTGGCGGGAGCAATTCTGGGAGCCCCGTGCTGGGAGGTAAGAACGATAAATGGTGCTGCTTCCACAAGCTTTAAGGCTCAAAGCAATGACCTGATCATCTACCCCAGCCTCTGTTTTAATGGGGGCTCTGGAATCTTAAGCAGTGGGTCCTTCACTACAGTTGAGCTTGTTGGGTAGAAATGAAGCAACTCATAGAAAAAGGTCAGGTCTTTGCTGACTCCAAAGAAAGAAACGAAAGAACGCAGCTTCAGGGTGTGACAGAATTTATGGAGAACACATGTGAGATGAAATCCAAGTGAAGACAGAGCAATAATGATAAGCCTCTCCATAACCAGACCTAATTGTGTTATTCTTGTGCAAGACAGCAATGAATTTGAGTTAAAATAATATCAACCAGACTGAAACACAATTAAAGTAGTTCCCATAGGGTTGCCCATCCAATTAGTAGAGTACCTTTAATTACACCAGTGTGGTTTCAAATAGACGTGCTGAGAGGACCATCAGCACAGAGCTGAAGTCTGCCTTGTGACCCATAGCTGTGGGGACTCCTCAGGAGTTTTGTTTGGGTTTGCATCACCAAGTGGTGTCCTGCTCCTCTGCTGAGGAAAGAGCTCCTGGGGTAGCCCAGCCTGGCCCAGGAGCAGCACCCAGTGCTCCTCAGGGTGTCTGCCTCAGCTGTGAGCAACTCTGGAGATCATCTCATCCAAACCCCCTGCTCCAGCAGGGTCACCTAGAGCAGGGTGCCCAGGATCACATTGTCCAGGTGGGTTTGGAATCTCTCCAGAGAAGGAGACTTCACAGCCTCTCTGGGCAGCCTGGTCCAGGCTCTGCCACCTTAACAGGAAAGTAGTTTTTCCTCATGTTTAGGCAGAAGTTCCTCGGTTCCAGTTTGTACTTGCTGCTCCTTGTCCTATTTCTGTGCACCACTGAAAAGTCTGACCCCATCCTCTTGACCCCCCCACCCTTTAGATATTTGTAAGCATTGATAAGGTCTCATCTGAATCTTCTCCTCTCCAGGTTGAAAAGCCCAGGGCTCTCAGCCTTTCCTTGGCACAGAGATGCTCCAGTCTCCTCAGCATCTGGATTGTCTCTGGTAGTTCCCTTTGTCTCTTGAATGGGGAAGTTTACCTCACCTTCTCAGGGATCCTCTCTTTGCTGGGTGGCTGCAGCAGGAGCTTGGAGAACCTAACCTAATATGACTTAATAGCCTTCAGAGCCTCCCTAGAAATTTATTAAAGTTTGGCGGTGTGTGTGTGCATGCCTACAGGAGAAGCCAGTGCTGGGGGAGGCTACTTGTGAACTGTTCTCCCATCGAGCTTGGGAAAAGGTGTTTTACAAAACAGTGACAACAACAGAACACAAACCGAAAAAAAAGCCCAAACCTTCACAGGTTCTTAATGTGCCAGAGCTGGGCCCCACAGTGCCCATGGGAATGGAGATGTTGGAAAGGGCGCAGCCATGGCTGTCTGGAGGAGGGATGGGATGGTTTGCTCCATGCCTGTTGCCTGCCTTTGCAGATGGTGGAGGAGACAGAGCTGCAGGATGTAGTTTCAGAGAGCTCAAATTGCAACTGTTACAGCAATCCCAAAACAACACGACACTGCCGGTGTACAGTTTATCTCTGAAGAAAGCGAGATGGCCTGTGAGCTCCTCTGCAGAAACCCCCCCTTCCAGAGCCAGCGTACACCTGCAGCCCAGCACCTATGCTGCTCCATCTGGGACCTTGGGCTTTCCCATCACCGAGGGCCTGTTTGTGGAGTGGAGCAGGAAAAAAGGAGCCTCTTGGGCTTGGATAGCTCAGGGCCAGGAGAGTCGCAGGTGGAGCAGTGTGGGTGCTGGGCTGGAGGTGAGCGGTGGCTCTGGGAGGGGGTTTTCTGCAGAGAAGCTCACAAACCATCTTGCTTTCCTCAGAGGTGAACCAAGAGCAGGGTTTGTAGGAAAATCAGAGGACGAAAATAGTTGGTACGTTTGAGTGGCAGATCCTGATAGCTCGGAGGGGAGGGTGCAATGATGTCAGCCACCACTGTGCATTTGGCAACTCTTCCCTGCAGGGGCAGGCGAAGCCAGACCTGCCCCCCAGGCCAAAGAGAAGCGGTCCCCGCAGCTCTCGAGTCAGCCTGGCGTTTCTTCTGGCAGTTTATACCAATCCTATTTGTGGATTAAAATGCAGCCATCAGGGCTGCTCACACAGGATTTGCAACGTGGCCTCAAAATGCAGGAGAAAAGGAAAGTTGAACTCTCCTTTGATGTTTGTGAGTGTAAACTGCAGACCTGAGCGGAACGCACAGTAAACAAGGACCATTAATCATCGGCTAAGAGGCACGCGGTTGCTTTTTTTTTGTTATAACGACATAAATCATCAGGAGCTGCTATCGTGTTAATTTGGGTTTAGTGTGGATTAGCACAGGAAAAAAAAAAAAAAGAATATTCTTACCCATTTAAAAAAATTTATATCCTTACTTGTAAACACACATAGATGTCCTGGGACTTTTGTTCTTTGGTTTCCTCTCCCTGAGAAGTTGACCTTGACAGAAGCGAATCAGGAAAATGCTCTGTGAGATCTGCACAACGTGAGCTTTGGAAGGAAGGCTTAGCAGGGAAGGAGCGTTTTAATTTCAGTTGAGAAAGCATTACCCATGCATTCCATATCCTCCAGAAATGCCAGCTATACTCCTTGCCGCTATTTTCCCCCCACCCTTTTTTGACTCTATTCATTAAAAAGTGGGACCCTCAACCCCCTTGAATTCTTCAAAATGAAACAGGTTTACTAGTAACAAGTCATGGCAAATTCCTCCCCAGTGCCCACAGTCCCTGTAATCAGTTTTATCCTGATGAAACTGGAGGTGCTGAGTCCTGACTGATGGAGTGGAGATCCCTCACCGACCTCATGGAGCATGCAGCAGCCAAAAGGTAAATTTAAAAGCAAGAACTTCAAAGGAACGTTCGGCTGTACGTCTTCAAAAGGAGATGTACAGGAATAAAGGGAATTAAATCCTGACAAAGGCACCCTGACAGAAAAGAAACGATTGTGCTTTCTTCATTTAAAAATCCCCAAACCATAACACACAGAACTCAAATGTTTTCAGTGGAGCATGCGTAGCTGAACATGGACACTCCAGAGGATGGAGGATCCCATCATGGCTCTGGAGCTGTAGTCCACTGCCCCACCACCCCCTCAACACAGCCAGGAACCCTCACCAAAACCTCTCATGTCACCCACCCTGTCTTAGCTGGTGATTAGTCCCTATAGGCCTTGGTATTTGGGAGATAGAAATTGGAGGAATTAGGGTTTGGGTTTTTAAAATTTAAATAACAGTGAAATAAAAAGGGTTCTAAGTTTTGGAGTGGCCCAAAGGTTACCACTGGCTTGATGCTGCAACGATACACTTAATAGGAGGCTCAAAAGTCACAGGTAAAGAGACCGAAAGTGATGCTGCACCCACACCTTGACTCTGCCGTGTCCGAGCGCACAAGCACCTGCCTTTAATCGTCTCCATCTCTTTTAACCTGTGTTTCGTGCATGCCAGATGAACAGATGTCAAACCAGGGAGAATTTCTCCAAGCGTGGAGCCAGAGGTGAGGCTTGCGTTAATTAAAATTGGGTTAATTATAATAACTCTACTACAACAGGGATGGTATAGCAGGACTAATTAGAGTGAGACTAATAACAAGGAGACTCAAGCCACAGCAGCCACTGTACAAAACCCGCACCCGGGTTCTTCCAGCATTTCCTTGGACTTGTATCCTGCTCAGCTCAAGGGCAATCCAACATCTAAAAGCTGCTGCAAAGCTTTGACTGTGTTTTCCCGAGCACCCCGGCTTGTGTCGCACCGACCATATGTCTGCCTCTGCCTGCTAGCAGATTGCACCAAATATTTCCCTTTTTTATCGTGGCTGAGCAAACAAACACCATCTGCAGGGCTCGTCAAGGGAAATCCTGGCCCCCTCTGCGTCAAGGGGAAGGCAGCTGCACATCCAGGGGGCCTGACAATTCTGCCATTCACACCTGGAGAGGAGACACTGGTGGGGAGCACCAGGAGCAGGGGAGCACCAGCAGCTGCTGAAGCAAAAGTGCATACGTGGTCCCCAGCTGCATCGCTGAGTGTGGGGCTCTCTGTTACTTGCCTTTTGGACAGAACCCCCTCTTCTCCCTCTCTTGGAAAAAAACCCAGAAGGGTAATAATTTTGTAAAATCCCCTATGATTTTGACCCAGCCGGGGTTTCACAGAGATCGAGCACCACAGTGATGGGCCTGGCGGACACCAGTATAAATTATTTGTCACCTCAGCTGCTTTTCCTCTGTGCTTCCACAGCACCAGATCTAGAGCGTGTGCTCTGACCAAACCTTTTATACAAGTGCCCTTTGGATTTAGCAATTCTCATGGCAAAAGTGGAACCGATGAACCACAGGCTTCGCTGCTGCTGCTGCCGCTGCCTTTAATTAAAAATGCCATGTCTAACACCAGCAGCTGTTCCCACTATCAAGACTCGACTAATAATTTAATGCTGTGTAATGCAATGCTGACTGTGCTGCTTAGTCTGAAAGTGTAATAGCCTATTATTATTATTATTATTTTTATTATTATTTCCTTCTGGGAATCAAATTCCTCAATATTCAAAATCTGAACACTTGCTAGTCTAATGGCCCTAACCAATTACTGCGCTGAACGATCTAAGCAGCCCTGTGTCTTTCGAGTCGGTGCCACAGCCCATGATGCCTCTGAGACCACAGGGAGCTTGCAGGGCTTTGGGCACATGGCAAAACTGGCCCCAGAAGGGTGGCCTGAGGAGCCTACTAAGCCTGTTAAAGGCTTTGATTCAAGCGTTTGGGGAAAGAGGGAATTCAAAGCATGATGCTGCTCCTCCCACTTTTTTTCAGTCTTGTGCTGAAGCAGATCAATCATGTCACTCGCTGCGGGCACTCGGCACATCGGAGCTGAGCACTCCTTCTTCGCGAGGTGTGGTGGTGTTGGGATGTGCTCTGTATTCAGGTGGGCTAGAGGAGGGGGGCACCCTCCTCGCAGATGCTTTGGCTATTTTAAACCCTGGGAAAATTACTGACTTGTGAGACTTGAGAGATCTCCCTCCCGCTACATGCTCCTTCCCGCTACGTGACGAAGTGCGTAATAATTGTATATCTGTTGAAAAACAGCTGGGGAACTTTGCTAATAAATAAAATATCAGGTACAGGTGTATTGACATAAAAGGGTCTTTACCAGATGGGCAACGCTTTGAAAGGAAGCAGGAGGCAGATGAGGATGTTTTCCCTTCCTCAGAAGCTGAGCACCATCCTTCAGCATGAGGTTTGCTCCAAAGCACTGTTTGAAAATCACATCATCGGCTCAGCGCGGTGAAGATGATCATTGCCTCAGCGGGGTATGGGGCAGCTGATTCACGCACGCACCCAACGCGACTGTCGCACTCCATCACACTGCTGCCGAAACTGCTTTACTGGCTTTCTGTCACGCAACGAATTTATTTTAAAGTGTGTGGGTCTTATACTGCCTGGAATGGCTTTACTTGTACTTTAAATACTGCATAAACCAAATTTAGAGATTTATTTCTTGCTTCCCCCTGTTCTCTGCATCATTTTTTTTGCTCCTGACTGCCCAATTGGTTGCAGTAATTCACTGCAGAGGAAGATGTTTCTTAGATTTCCAAGAGCACCAACCCCTTAACCTTTATAGAATTAGGGAGAATGAATCACTCGTGACTTTTTTACATCTTTCTCAAACGCGAGTATTTGTTAAGCGTTGGCTGCCCAGGGCAGTGCTTTGCCTCCCTTTAACTTAGTGGTAAATGTTTGCAAATTCACACATAATGCCTCTGCACAATGGAGACGACACGCGCACACATGGATTTATTGAGAGGGACACTAAACATATTTCAGCTGGAGGAAAGGAAGAGGAGACACTTATCTGCTTTATTGTCATGTACAGTGTATATTGGCATCTCATATTTTGTGAGCATAAATGCCAGGTTGACTCAAGAGATCTATGGATCAAGTGTTGCTTGTAACCTGCACTGAATGCTTCAAATTGCATTAAAGTTTCATCTTGGCAGCAAGGCTTTTTACCATCTTCTACTAACCTAGCTGCACTGAGAGATGCTGTTTTTTTGACGCACAGGATGAGTACAGAGTGGCCAAGTAAGAGAGAATAGGATGTTAAGGTTGCATCTGTCATTTTTCAAGGGAAAACGACTGGTTTAGCTTATTTTGTGAGTTTACCTTGGTTTTGGCGTCATGAGGGAGCAGATGCCTCTCCCAGCTTCGTCCCCTGCAGTCCAAGGAAAGGAGCTAGGGTGCCATGTCCAGCTGCATCCCCTGCTGTCATCCCTCTCCTTCCTCCAGATGTTTTGGTGCACACACACAAGATGGGAAGAAGCACTGTGGAATGTGCCAGTCCCCCACATTGCTGGGCTTGGGAACAAGCTCCCTTTTGGGCAGGACAGGGCCCAGGGCATGTTTTCCTGCCCCTCTCCTCCTCCAAGACAGGCAAGGAGGATGCCATGAGGATGCTCCTGCCACAAATATGCCTGAGCCCACCTCCTGCTGGGGAGCATCTGGCACGCGTCTCTTCACAAGGTGTGGTTTGTGTTTGGTTTTTATTCACTTCCACACTCACCTCTGAAGCCATTGTTTTTTGCCCCAGAGCTGCTCTGCTCCATGGCAGAGGTTCCACCAATCCCCACTGCCAGGGGTGACAGGCCACAAGCAAAGAGAATATCACTGGGTGATATTAACACTGCAGGGAGGTTCCTGAGCACCAGAAAACAAGAGCCTATTACAGAGCTACAACTGTGCATTTCACAGCTGGATCCAAGCAAACAGCTGCAGCTCCTGTACTGTCAATGACAACAGAAACCGCCTTCTCCTCTGTGAAAAGGAGAGGCATGAGGATGGGGACACATCCTTCCCTCCCTCCTCCCAGCTCAGGACCCAGGACCCAGGCCTGGACTCTGCAAGGACAGAATCACATGCAAAGCACCAGAGGATGGGCTGTCATTTAAGCCTTTGGACCCATCACAGGTTTCTTTCTCATGGGTAAGGCTGAGGAGTTATCATGAGTGCAGAGAAAGCCAAGATGGGGTTTGCTGGAGTCTCGCAGGTTAGGAGATACAACGGTGTTGATTTTAAAAAGGTGTTTCACCCTGTGACACATCAACTTGCCCCAGACAACAACAGCACATTTTCTCGGACCCATGGAGCTGAGAGATTTCACAGTTTCCCATCCTGTGTGCTGCTGACTCTGGGTAATATTAGTAGCAAAGGTAAGTATTTAACCTTCCATAAATAAAGCAAAAAAAATGTAAAATCCCAATTTAAACCATGCCCAGTGTTCATGAGATGCAGAGGGAACAAACCACTGAAGCAGAGGAGTGTGAAACCTGAGAACTAAAGAACCTCCTTCCTGGAAGACAAGGACAACTTATGAAGAAATGTTTTCAGCTCTGATTTAACACTCATCTGAGTAGAAGTCCTTCTCTCTGGATGATGTAAGAGCTGTGGAAAATACCACTCTTGGCACCAGCAGTCAAATTAGTCCCTCTCATCAGGCTGCCATTGCTCAACTGAGCAGTGGTACCCAACATCTCACTGCTCACTGCTGATGAGCTGGGACAAGGGGAAACCACTCACCCACAGGAAGCAAACAGAGGGAGACACAGGATGATAAACGCTGCCGAAATTTTGGATGGGCTGCCAGGACGCAGCTCTGATGGCTGTTTTCTACCACTGTCACTAACCAAATTTTGTGGCTCCGCGATATCGCATCCTTTTACAGTGAAGTTCCCTCAAAGAATAACTTGCTCGCTTTAATCATGTTTGCTCTGAGATTTATGGCTTGATGCTTATTCACCGGTGGAGCCTCTCGATGCGAAATGTCAGTAAGCCTGTTATAAATCGCTCCTGGCGTCCCTGCTCTATCTTTTATTTGGCCAGGAGTATTTCTACCTGAAAATGATAAATTCCTACTATAACTGCTTTATGTGCTTCAGTAATTACACCGTACAGGGATGGCGGGGGCTGCGTTTATGGAGGCACCACCTCAGAAAAAGCAACCTATAAAAAGTGTGAAACTGGACTGAACTTCGAGGTGCTGCTGGATGCACAGGCTGAAATAAAAAACACCCTTGAAACCCATAGTGGTGGTGAGTGGTATCTCTGTCAGACTGAACCTGCTGAACGGGTGGAAGAGGGAGAAGAACATTAAATTTTTAAGGTTGAGGTGGAAAGTCATTGGCATGGGGTGGCTGCCCTGTCTGGGCTGGGTGCCAGGAGTGAGGGGAGGAGACCCTCAGCATCATGATGCTGTGGCCATTCACCCATTTCAGGCCTCCCTCGGGTAGGAGAAGTTTGTGCTGCACTAGACATGTTCATTATAGATCAACAGATACTGGAAGGACATATATGCATCTTGTGTTGATAATTGATCGATTTTGACGCTATTGAGGTATCTTAGTTCCTCATATTTTGGCTGCATAGGAACCAGAGTGTGCCCGGGTGGCCAAGAAGGGTACCAGCATCCTGGCTTGCATCAGCACTAGTGTGGCCAACAGGGCTAGGGCAGGGATCATTCCCCTGTACTTGCCACTGGTGAGGCCACAACTCAAATCCTGGGTTCACCTTTGGGCGCCTCTCTCCAAGGACATTGAGGGGCTGGGCTTCCAAGAAGGGCAAAAAAAAATGGTGAAGGGTCTAGAGCATGAGTCTAGTGAGGAGTGGCTGAGGGACCTGGGATTGTTCAGCCTGGAGGAGTCTCAGAGGAGACCTTCTTTGCTCTCAACAAATCCCTGAAAGGACGTTGGAGTCAGGTGGGGTTGGTCTCTTCTCCCAAGGAACAAGTGATAAAGACAAGAGGAAATCACCTCAGGTTGTGCTAGGGGAGGTTTAGGTTGAACATGAGGAAAAATTTGTTCACAGACAGAGTTGTTCAGACCTCCCCCCGGCTGCCCAGGGCAGCGGTGGAGTCCCCGTCCCTGGAGGGGTTTCAAAGCTGTGGAGATACGGTGCTGGGGGACGTGGTTTAATGGTGACCTGGCAATTCTGGGTTAATGGTTGGACTTGGTAATCTTAAAGGTCTCTTCCAACCAAGAGGACTCGATGACTCTGTGAGTCTATCTCCACCCTCAACTTCACTGGCCCCGCCCCCTGACAGGCCCCGCCACTGCTTCAAAACCCCCGCCCTAAGGCTCCGAGGGCGCGCTGCCTTCCACGCCTGCGCAGCGGGGCCGGGCGGGGGTTTTGAAGCCGTGGCGGCGGGAAGGGAAGGGGTGTGGGC